>CABFPE010000785.1:43738-56870 GCA_900660155.1 Hofstenia miamia
TATATATATATTTAGCATCATCAGAGTTATTAGAAAAATAGAGCGTGCACAAGTATTATAGTAATAACACAATGAGAGCGTATTATTTACTATTGAATAGGCAAAAGATCTTCATGCACCATAGTTTAGAGAGCAGTTACAAGTAGTTATAAGCAATAGCTGTTGGTCCGCGAATCAATGTACAATTTACTAAAGATCGAGTAGTGTCTACACTTTAACCAAAGCAGCTGCCTACTAGAGGAGGCATAGGAGTTTACGTGGCAATACTTGCTAAAGCAAGACGGGTTAGCAGTCATCAAATGCATATAACAAACATCACTGGATCAGCTGAAACCCTGAACAGGAACCAACTTGAGCAGTGATAAGACCGCCGAGAACATCCTGCGGCTGAATTACCTGCTGGGCAACTCCCCTGATCTCCGTAGCAAGTTTAGCTGCTCATGAACATCTAGGATAATAGGCTAGCAAGAATTACGACCGAGCTAAACAGAAACTAAAATTTTATTCACTGATCATGCACACAGTTGTCCTATTTATACACTATAATAATTAAACATAAATAACACACAACTACCTGCCAACAGCAGAACTAAAATAAAACAAATGACGTCAGCAGCGTGATTATATCATCGGGAACCGATGTTCATAGGTCAATTAAAGTTTATGAGACGCCTAGCGGCAATATTGTACGTGTGGTGATGGCGGAAACGAGAGAACAAAATGGAGAATGGAGAACTGAGGGTGTCGATGCTACATGCCCACCCAATGCTGCGCTGATGGCATACGAATTGAGAGAGTTTAGTAGGACGGCTGTTGGATAAGTTTGTGGGTGTCGTCCAAGAGTTTTAGGATTCTGGTGTCTTCCCTCCCATCTGATATCAGCGATATCTTCTTCTCTGCTCAGGTATGATAAGGTTTTGAGTTGAGTGGTTTTGATTTTGTTGTAATGTATGTACTTTAGATTCTTCAAGGAAGCTGGTATTATTATCAATTGGCATAGATTATTAAGTTTTCACTGGAAGATGTGGTAAAATGAACGATAAAGTTTCTGACCCTTTAAGGCAATCATTAGTGTCATTTTGGCATCCACGTCAGAGGTGTGAGCCATTGTTGTGTCCAATCTAGTATCTGGAAAGAAGAATTGGAAAATCGAGGTAAGCAATTGCTGGTAGTTCTTATTTTTATAAAGAAAGTTTATAGTTTTTAGGATGAGGTCTTCTGTCATCTGGTCAGGATTGTTGACCTCAACTCGAATTATCATAATTATCTCAACACGTTTTGATACGTTGTAGTATCGTAGATCTTCTTGAAAAAGGTTTGCCCAGATGATGTCGTTAATGCCAGCAAATAAGGTAAGTGACTTTAACTTCTTTTTGTTTAGTTTGGTCTTTAGATTAGCGATTTGCTGTCATATAGGTAAGCCTTTTTATAAACATCCTCAGGAGTGTGTTTGGTATCTACAAGTAAGCAATATCCCTGATCATGATCTCTGAGTGTTTTGGTGACGTCTTTGAACAGTTTTGTTCTTCTGAAGTTCATGATGTCCTGGGCTGTGTCATAGTACAGCTTGTACAATGGAATGTTGTTGTCTTTTGTGTAGGGGATGATGACTGGAATACTGATTATGAGACGCCGAATGCAGAACTCATTGGAGGTGGCTATTTGTCTTTCAAGTTGGTGCCAGTAACCAATGGTTTCTGTAATTAAATCTGTCCCAAATGTTACTGGATAGTTGAGCAATTTGTGGTCGATTTTAGCTATTATGTTAAGGCATGAAGTTTGCTTGAGTGATTGTTTGAGTTTGAGTGGTATCATTCAATGTTGAATGCGATCTGTTGGTTTGGTGTCATGAGCATTTCAAGATCTGTTTTGGTGTATGATTCTGCAAAGAGGTTCATTTTTATCATCTCAATATCCGATATTTTGTCAGGAGTGAAGTGGATTGGGGTGGTTTGTATTTAAATTTTGTTGTTGAGAGTGGATTTATCCAATAGCAAGTTTTGATTTTCAGCTCTTATCCATGTTGGTATCTGAATGACTTCGGTTTTTTTGAGCTTTTCATTTGTGATTTTGTCTAGTAGTTGCTGGATCTGTGGAGATAATTGTATGGCTGAGGTTGATAGTAGTTTTTCTTCTTCTTCTATGGTAATCGTGGGTTTTGTAAGTAGAGTGATTACTCATATTGGTTCAAAATGACCCTAGATATTCTCAGTTTCTTTGTTGACTGACATAATACTGTACATGTAGGTTATTTCTGGGCAGCTGGAGTGAAGGTACTGGAAGAAGTTGTAATTTTTTTCTTAATGTTGTGGTTCCAACAGAGTTGCATGTAAGATTGAGTGGTGCGCAGTATTCATTGAAGCAGCATCTCGGTATTTAGTGGCGACATGATATCCATTGATTTTTTAACCCTTCAAGTCTGAACCTAGGTAATTTTATTTTTATTATAAAAACTGTATGATGCATATTTAGTAGGCTATATTTAAAAAATCAGATGACTTTTTTATGATTTTATAAAAAGCTTCTATCATAATAATGGTGGGACCTATGTATCCCATTAGACCTTTCACTTGGGATTAATGGTTCCCATTAGGCTCATGTAAACATTAGCTGAATTATAGTTCCAGTTCGACTCGAAAGGGTTAAAGTGCATTTCAAATGTCACACCCCACATGTATTTGCGACTGTGAGAATGTAAGAAATCCAAGTTGCTTTCATGTATGCCAAGGTTGTTTTGTAGGATGATTGGGGAGGTACAATAAAGTGGGTGTTCTTTGTTGATAACTCTGATGAGGCGTTTTTCGTAAGTATAACTTGCTTGCTGATGTTTTTTGATTGATGAGGTGACTACGTGCATCTGATGGAGGAGTCAATTTTTAACTTTGCAGGAGATGGATGCTATATCGATTTTGTGACGTTTTTTCTGAGTTAGCAAGAGTCTCCTCTATTTGGAGATTGGGATCTCTAAGTCGTGATTATCAGTGAGATATATGGATAGCAGCCATATAGCCAAGGTGGTGGATACTTCTCGGAATTGTTTATCTATGAATAGCTTGTGGTGAAAGTATTTTGTATTTGAAATCAGTTGCTTGACTGATGTTTGTGAGAAGTTTTTTAATCCAGGGACTGTAGTTCCTTGATGGCCATTCAATATTTATTTTAGGCCACTGTTCTTCATGGTGTTGTGTAGCTTGTAGGAGGGACCAATGTTCATTGATGTTGTTAATTGTATTCTGGTTTTGTTTGAATGCGAACCACGTGTTGATTGTAGTGACATCAATGGGGATGTATTGTGGATCTATGATTTCCAAGGTTTGTGCCTGCAGCATTGTGTCAATTGCTAGCTGTTGTTCTGTGATAATGTGGTACTGTGGCATAAATCTGTTCATCAGCATGTCAATTAGGATGAGTTTCATGATGGATTTGTCTTGTTCAACTGCAGTTTGTGCATGAGTTGCTTTTCTTATGATACAGAAGTATTCTAAGTAGCTTTCTAGATCAGATGTTCTCTGGGATAGGTGATTCTTCTTTAATATAGATGAAGTTGACGTTTATGTTATATGCATAGGCTTTTACTAGTATAAGATTAATTTGTTGAACCATTTTGATGTCAGATTTATCTAGTGGTCTTAGTATGTAGACAATATTAAGCAACTCCCAGTCAATATTGATCCAGTCCAGTGATTTGCATGTGTTTTTGTTCTTGATCAGTTTGAGAATATTTTTAAGGACGACATTGTTGTCAAAAGTGACACGAACTGTGCTGCATAGATAGTCGCGGCTGAGTTTTTGTAGGAAGTTGTCTGAGTAGAAAATTATTGTGTTAATTTGTGGACGTTTGTCCACATCAATTATTGTGGCTGGATACAACGTTTTCGCCAATTGAAAGTATTTTTAAGATTGAATCGCGGGTTCCTGCAGAGATAGTGTTATAAGTGACGTATCTGCTGTGTCTAGAGGCTATGAAGTATGGGTGAAGAGTTTTGCCCTCAACTATCAACATGTGTTGAAGGTTTTGATAGTGGATGTCTTGGCAGCTACTAGAGGTTGATGTTGTTTGCTTAGAGAGAGGTGTAAGAATTTAGTGTTTCATTGGTATCTTTGAAGTAGAGGTGGAAGTGCCCATCCTTTTCCAAATTATAGAAGAGGAGCTGGTAACTTGTTGCTCATCATCAGTAGCTGAGAACGTCCTGCAGCTAGAGACGTCCAAGGTAGGCTCAAGTAAGCTGTAGGTGCCTGAGAACGTCCTGCAGGCAGATACAGGAGTACTTGGTGATTGCAGATTAGCTTTGCTCCTTTGACTGTTTCTCCTACAGCTTGTTGTGACAGCTTTGCATTGCATTGGAAATGTGATTTAAAGACAAACTAGCAATGTTAATAGACCAATCTTTATAATTAACAATAGATTTAAGTATTTGCTTAAGTTGCGTGCGTGGTCCTACCAGAGAAGCAGTATTGCATTTATACTTGTTGAAAGAATTGTTGTCAAAAACAGTGCAACCCAGGGTAAGATAATATTCATTATTTTCTGATGTGAGCATGTTCCATATTGCAAGAAACTCTTTTGATATTTTGGAGGTGAGTGATTCTTTTGTTGTTGAGTTCATAATTGTTGTGTGGTAAGACCTTTGTGATAGTGTGAGGTCCTTCCCAGTTGAAAGCTAGTTTGTGCCTTGTTTATCATTGGTTACAATGTCAGGGGTGTACACATATAATTTATCACTATTTTATGTGCTTTGCCATAGATCTTTTTGTTAAATTGGCGTTGTTATCTGATGGCGCTTTTTTCTGCATGAGCACACATGGATTCATGCGTTTTGTTCAGTTTGTTGATGAGGTTGTGAATGTAGGTGTTGTTGATTTTGCCACTGTATCCCCTTAATAGCATGGAGACTGGATTGGGTGCTTTGTGCACAAACATGGCTTTGTAAGGAGAGATGCCTCTGGTACAGTGTGTTGAGGTGTTGTAGAAGTACTCAACCATGGGTAGTATTTCTCTCCAGTGTTTACCACCAACATGTGTGGTTATTGTCTTCATCAATTTTAGCAGAGTTTGGTTCACTCATTCTACAGCATCATTAGCTTGTGGGTGATTGATTGTAGTATGAGTGTGTAGTATTTCTAATTTTCTTGTGAGGGTTTGGAACAGTTGGCTTTCAAATTGTTTGCCTTGGTCAAAAATGATTTACATCATCAGCCTGAAGACACAGATCCAGTTATTGATGATAGCTTTAACTGTTGTTTGCGATTTGATGTTCCTTAGCAGTATCATCTTACAGTATTTAGTGGTGGTCTACAATGACCAGTACATAAGTGTAACCGTTGTCATCCTTTGATAGTTGTTCTATATCAGCATTGACAATTGGGTTTGTATATTCTGCTGATGTTTTTTCTAGAGGTAACTTCTGGCCAGGGAAGCGTGAGTTGTTGAGGAGAATGCATGATTGGCATTTGTTTATAATGTCTTTGATTGTGCAACAGAGATATGTTGTGATGAAGTTGTCTTGGATGATCAGTTCTGTTTGGTAGACACCTTTGTGACCTTTTTCATGGACTTTTTTGATGACATCTTTTTATAGTATTTGGGCAGTGTGATTAGATTGTGTGTTGTGGCACTGGCATAGAGTATGCCACTGTTGGTCACATTCCAGTTGTGTTTTAGAAAGTAACATGTGACCATGGAGTCCATCAGGAAGATGGGATCCTTTAGACATGCTATTATTTGGCATAAGACTATGTTGTTTTGTTGGGCAGCAGCTATTTCTTTTGCAGTGATTTCTTCCTTGATCATATTGAGAGGATTGGAGTTATTGGGCAGTTATTTCTATCCATGTTGATGTCTGGGAGACTTTCATATTGGTAGGTTAATATAAAATGGAAGTCTCTAGCTAGTCCTTGTTCCTTCTTTAAATCATTGTATATATAATATAATATTGTGGCAGTGCTGTCCAAATGTCTGCATTTGTGTGTAATTGGCCTTTTTGATGTTCAATAGTGAAGTTGTAGCAATTGAGATATTTGATCCATCTTGTGATTATTTTGGAGTGGTTGCCAGCATATTTTTTAGCCAACATAAGCTACTGTTGTCAGTGCAGATGGTAAACAACTTTTGCCAATGAGGAAGTGGCGGAATTTTCTAAGCAACTTGATGAGAGCTAACATCTCCACTTGGGATGCACCATAGTTAAGTTTGCTATTTTTCAGTTTTCAGCTGAAAAATGGATTGGTTTCTCTTCACCATTCTGTAGCTGACTGGGCATTGTACAGATGGCAACAGTGCTGGCATCGCAATCTAATATATAAGGATCAGTAGATGGTGGAGAGTTTAACAATTTGATTTTCTTCATATCTGATTTCAGTTGGTTTAGTTCCTCCTGGTGTTGCCATGTCCATGTGAACTCTGCATATTTTTTTAGGAGATTGGAGATGCGCAATGTTTTTTCTGCTAGGTTTGGTATAAACATATTTTAGTAGTTTATGAAGCCTAGTATTCATTGTACATCTTTCTTATTATAGGGTGGTTGTATCTCATCTATTACTTTTTTAGCATCATCTTTGATAGTGATAACTCCTGATGAGATGTTTCTACCCAGGAAGGTGACTTTAGGCTTAGCAATGTTGCATTTATTGGCGTTGATGCAGAGCCCTGCATTGAATAGCAGTTGCAGTGTTGTCTGCAGTTGTTGTGCATGATCCTGCATGGACTTAGATCCGACATGAATATTGTCAATGTATGCAACAACTCCTTTTGATAGAGTGCATTTTCTGTTTAATAGAATTTTTGTAACATTGTGCTGGAAAGTGGCAGGTGCGTTGCATAGTCCAAAGGCCATGTAGAGCCATTCAAATAGGCCGTATGGAGTGATGAAAGCTGTTTTTTCGATGCCTTTGGGTCGCATAGGCACCTGCCCATAGATCTAGCATTGAGAATATGTTGTATTGCCCAGCATCATCTAGTATATCATTGACTCATGATAATGGGTAGGCATCCTTTTTTGTTATTGCATTAAGCTGTTGAAAGTCGATACATAGTCAATGTTTTTCACCCTGTTTAATGAAAACTGTTGGTGACGCATAGGGGCTGTGACTTTTTCTAATTATGCCATTGTTGAGTAGATCAGGGATTGTTTTGGCATATTGATCCTGCATTTATGCGGGTACTCTTCTACACAGTTGTTTGATAGGTTTGTCAGATGTTGTTTTGATGCAGTGTTCCACACTGATTGCTTTGTTGTTGAAGATGGCTGAGTTTTGTTTTAGTATATCATTTATAATTTGTTGTTATGTTTGTGTTAAGTGAGGATGAGACTCTGGAGTAAGCATTGGGGTGTTCACATTTTGTTCATCTGTAGCAGATAAGTCAGAGATGAAGACTTGTTTGTTTTTGGTAACATACCTTTCAATTGGAATGCCTGTAATAGTGACTTCTTTGGGTTGTAGTAAGACGTGGCAGTTAGAGTGGCTCAGAATTGCTGTAAAACTGCATTTGTTGGTAATTGTAGCAAAGTTGTTTAAGATGGTAATGTTCGAGTTATGTAGACCATAGGCATTTGTGATAACGACTTCACCTGGTAGTGGTTTCTTTGGTATGATTTTCGTGAGTCTCCAGTGAAAGGGCTCAAGCCTTAAATTTTCTGCTAGGGAGAATTCAAAAGTATTGGTGCCCTTGGTTGCTAGTGAGACAGTAATGTGTTTGTTTTCTTTGATAGTTAGTGTTTGATTAGAGTTGTCAATGAGGCAGTTGTTTTTGTTAAAGAAATCATGTCCCAAGATCATTTCATATGGAAATGGTTGATTTCTGGTATTGATAATGTGAACGTCTTGATGGAATTTCATGTTTTGTATTGTTAGGAGTCCTTTGACATTTATGTAATCTCTGGACACACTGATAAGGCATTAGAGGTAATGTCATCTCGTGTCCATCTGATGTTTTGGGCACAGGTGTCAGCCATGATATTGACGCACCAGTGTCTACCATAGCTTTGATGTTGCAGCTGTTTATTGTGATCAGAATTAAGTTCTGTTCCAGTAGATCCGTGACTATCAATAATTCATTGGCTCAGTCTGGGGCTGGCGCCCTTATTCATTTAAATCATCTTCTGTGTTCGTATCTTGTTCAAGGCTTTCTAAGTCTTCTTCATTTATTGCATATACGATTGCTTTGCAGTCTTCATTTAAGTGGCCTTTACGCCACATTTACAGGATTGGACAAATGGGAATTTGGTAGGTTTGTCTTCAATCCAATCTTTTTTGATAAAGGTGTGGTGTTGTTGAAGTTGAGGTTGGGGGTTGCCTCATTGCCGATATATGCATTCATTATTTTCAGTCATTAGCTGTATGTTTATGGCTTTCTTAATTAGTGTGTTAATGTCGTCATCAATGTTGTATTTGCTTTCAAATTTTGATTTCATTGAGGAAGGGAGACCAGTGTGTATGTAAGAGTACAGATCTTGATTGTAGTAGTACACTTCTTCCTGTGACAGGCATAGTAGACAATCCACTTTGTGGATATAGTTGATGATGTCCACATCCTTTCCCAAATTACAACTGTATAATTGAACCCTGTATTGTTTTCAAGTGCATTCATTGTCAAATTGTTCATCCATTGCGTTCACTAGTTTGTCATAGTTGGTTTTGACATTTGCATCCAAATGGAGGTAGACTTGTAATGTCCTGTCTTTGAGAAACAAGGGCATCTGTGTTGCTCCTTTTTGTTTAGTACTGTTTTGTTGCACTAGGTAGATTTTGAATAGGACTATCCATTCACAAAAAGTTTGTCATTTGATATTGAATTTTCCTATAAAGTTTTGTGGCATTTTCGCAAGTTTAGATCAGTTTTTAGAGGTTGATCTGGTAGCATCAATACTCTCTTCTTAGATTTAGTGTCGAAGAATCGTGCGGGCTGACTTACAGTGGTGATGAGACGTGGGGCAAATTGGTCTGAAGGCAGCCGGACTTGGCAGTGGCGACGAGGGAATGAGACCCTCAGACAGGTAAGCATTGCAAACTGTTATTTGCAGAGGTTGGCTGAGGTTAGCCATGGGTTTCATTAGGTTAGTGATAGTTTCTAGCATATTATTATGGAACACGTTTAGATTTTCGCTCATGGATGATTCAAAGACAAAGAATTGTTCCTGTGAAACATAGTTGGTATCGTTTTGGGAGTGAATAGATCTTGTGAGTTGGTTCTCCAAGGATTGCAATTTTGTCTCCATTCTGTTTAGCTTTTCTGATTGATTTATCACTAGTTCCAGAAGTTCAACTTTCATTAAAGTTTTTAGATTAGAAGCAGTATAGTGAGTCATTTTTTCTTTAATAATAACACAGATTGGAGAGGGGTGCGTAGCAATAATAAATCTACAGTTTGTCAGAGTTGTATGAATAAGCAAGCAAGTCCTTTCATAGAGTTCACAGTGTAATAGTAAAGTAAGTAATAGATTTGATGAAGCTGTATTAGTAATGAATAACTTATGAGTTTGAAGAGGTGTAGAAGTTTTCACAAAGAGTTTTTCTGAGAAAAACCGTTTCAAGGTTGTGTTCTCTTAACAGTTGGGGTAACAATTAGCATCATCAGATTTATTAGAACAATAGAGTGAGCATGAGTATTATAGTAATAACATAATGAGAGCTTAGTATCTACTATTGAATAGGCAAACGATCTCCATGCAGCATAGTTTAGTGAGCAGTTACGAGTAGTTATAAGCAATAGCATGGTCCGCGAATCAATGTACAATTTCCTAAAAATCGAGTAGTGTCTATAGTTTAACCAAAGCAGCTGCCTACTAGAGGCGGCATAGGAGTTCACGTGGCAATACCTGCCAAAGTGAGACGGGTTAGCAGTCATCAAATGATTATAACAAACATCACTGGATCAGCTGAAACCCTGAACAGGAACAAGCTTGCACAGTGACAAGACCGCCGAGAGCATCCTGCGGCTGAATTACCTGCTGCGCAACCCCCTCATCTCCGTAGCAAGTTTGGCTGCTCATGACCATCTAGGATAATAGGCTAGTAAGAATTACGACCAAGCTAGACAGAAACAAAAATTTTATTCATTGATCGCACACAACTAAACATAAATAACACACAACTACCTGCCAACAGCAGAACTAAAATAAAACAAATGACGTCAGCAGCGTGATTATATCTGCGGAAACCGATGTTCGTAGTTCAATTAAAGTTTATGAGACGCCTAGCGGCAATATTGTACGTGTGGTGATGGCGGAAACAAGAGAGCAAAAATGGAGAATGGAGAACTAAGGGTACCGATGCTACAATTTACAATATATGTATATATATTTATATATATATATATATATATATATATATATATAGATTAAAGAACTAATTTTATTGTTGTTTTTCGAGCTCAGGCATTTTGCAACAGTAGGAATGATATAAAACTAAGGACGATGCAAAAATACTAAATGCTGTATCCAAGATTTCTACATTGAAATATATAGAAGAATCCCATTAGACGAAATATTTTTTGCTCAAAAATCTTTATCCCGACAGATGGCGCTCGAAAATGCTTAATATAGCCTATCTTAATACATTAGGAAATTTTATTTTGTGCAATTTCTTCTAAAGTATGCAACATTTTCAAAAACAACAGTGCTAATATGAATGCTAATGTCGTTAAGATTCCACAGAACCATTAAAGTACTCATTTACTTTGCTAGTTTTTTGTACAATTTATGGCAGTTTTTTGTCAAAATCAACCATTTTTAAGGTAAATTTGAATATTACGTGCTGTGAGGGAACATTTACAAAAACCGTTAGACGGAATTTGATTGGCTGCCACATGACGAATCAATTTCACGTTATTCGGTTGTAATCCCTTCACTCACTTTCTGTACAATTGACATTCAATTGAGAGCATCTGTTTCCAGAAACCCTGCATCGCTGGTAATTCAAATATAATTTTGGACGCGAAGGATTTCTATTTAAGGGGTTTGTAACTTTTTCAATCTATACTTGTAGATAAATAAATTTTGCTCCACATGCTAAGTGTGCTACAGAAGATATGTGCAGCAACCTATAAAATTCACGACTAAATAGGATGATAGAATTTTTACTAATTCATTTAATTGATTTATTTTTAAATTTTATATGCCTTGATACATTGAATTATTAGAAATGTATTTAGAAGCTATACGCATCCAGAAGCCGATTTTGAACATTCCTGTTTACAGAGTATTATTTCAACGGAACTAATTCTATAAGTTTGTGCGTCTAGACAAACATTCATACATTTCAAGTTTTAATCGCCTTTTCATTTCAGGTAAATTTTTTATTGCATTTTAAAACGTGTTCTATTGTATATAGTACAAAATTGAAAAAGTATATCTTGTGAAATAACATCATATTATTCATTTACTACTGTGCATATAAACAGAAATTTTTTAAAAATCATGTTGATTATTTAATCTTTCATCGATTATTTTTTGTAAAGTATTTCTAGTACTTTCGACAAATTCATAAAACCTNGCCTTTTCATTTCAGGTAAATTTTTTATTGCATTTTAAGACGTGTTCTATTGTATATAGTACAAAATTGAAAAAGTATATCTTGTGAAATAACAACATATTATTCATTTACTACTGTGCATATAAACAAAATTTTTTAAAAATCATGTTGATTATTTAGTTAATCTTTCATTGATTATTTTTTGTAAAGTATTTCTAGTACTTTTGACAAATTCATAAAACCTTTTTGTTTTGGTTAAGGCGGTGCGATTAATTGATTGATAATTGCTAATTGAACGAAATTTTATTAATTGACGCCGACTGAACATTTTTACTAACCGAATTAATTATCAATTAGTGTATAGTCAATAAAGAGTGCCGAAAACAAGCAAAATGTTTCTTAATAAAATAATGCACAAAAACAATATGTGAATACAAATATTAATTTTTCCACACGACTTTGTATTTTAATGTTTAAATAACAAATTTTAATGGATGAAATTACTTTTAAAATAGTTCTCTTTAAATATTTTAGCAGTTTCAATTTATAATCTATTCATAATTTGTACTGTTTTGTAATAGACTTTCTTGCTATAAAGAAGTTATGCAAGTATTTGGTCAAAAGTATAAATTTGATTTTTAATGCTTANCTTTGTATTTTAATGTTTAAATAACAAATTTTAATGGATGAAATTACTTTTAAAATAGTTCTCTTTAAATATTTTAGCAGTTTCAATTTATAATCTATTCATAATTTGTACTGTTTTGTAATAGACTTTCTTGTTATAAAGAAGTTATGCAAGTATTTGGTCAAAAGTATAAATTTGATTTTTAATGCTTACATACAATGCGTGTTGTAATGATATCAAGAGCTGATGTTGTTTCT
Organism: Hofstenia miamia; assembly: GCA_900660155.1. Lineage (NCBI taxonomy): Eukaryota > Metazoa > Xenacoelomorpha > Acoela > Hofsteniidae > Hofstenia > Hofstenia miamia. Next base: position 56,093 of record CABFPE010000785.1, read on the forward strand.
ACTTTCAAGTTCTTCTTTGAATGCAATTTGTGGTTTATTTGGAATTTGGCGTGCATAACACAAAGGGTTGTTTACATTTGATAATGACCCAACTAAATCCTTTAAGAAAATGCATATAAATATTTATTGGTAAAGGCTGCTCCTGCGCTTTCAATACACGTTAAAACTGACCAATTTAAACCAGTGATCATCAACAGCTTAAAACGATGCTACACTTTTCGATTTTTCTTCAAATGTTTGTCAGGATTTTGTTTTGCTATACCTATATATTTTTGTTTAAACTTTTTTTCAGATTTTCTTTCACACTATTAAATATTTCGAATTTCAGTACAAAGATGTAAAATTCAAGTCAAATTTTAGAAATGCCAAAATTTTTCAAGATATTAATATAATTAAGGTACATATTAATGATTTATTCAAAATCAACAAAATTTGTTACTGTTAAATAAGAACAGTTATTTCTTGCATAATCAATTCATGCATACCAAAAACATTACAGAGGTTTATTGCACTCCAGTAGGCGCTATCACTTTATTCCAATTATTCACACTTAATATCACGTGCTTTGTTAGGCATCTTAATTGATTAGATAGAGCAACTACAGCTAGTAGCGCATGGATTCAAGAAGGTGCTTTTTCCTTTTATCTGTATACCTATAACCATAGCCTAACACCGGCATAATAAGTAAGGTTATAATTAAATTATTATAAATTTCAAATTGCACTATCTACACGTCTTAGAACATTTATTGTGATAGTTTATGCTGTTAAAGTTATAT
>CABFPE010000785.1:57138-92385 GCA_900660155.1 Hofstenia miamia
TATATATATATATATATATATATTTGTTGTATACATTATTCAAATAATTTCTCGATTGTTTAGGTTGACTACATAAAATGAGAAGAAATAGTTCTGAAGAAACACAGTTCGTTTCTAATGCAATAATCGTCATAAACTACACAATTTGTATATGTAAAATATTATTGGATATTCAATAATTGTTCATGAATTGTAAACTTCTTGAGCAATTATATTTAGCTTTTTATTCAATTAACGCTATGAATTTAATGTTAGATGTAATGAGAGTAAAACCTTCACATTTTTTCAGTACGTAATAGAGATAAGGAATTTAGATGCATTGCAAAATCCTGTTGATATTTATGCATTACTTCAAACAGTGAAAGATAATGCGTCATTGGAGCGGGTAATTAGTTTACAAATCGCAATAAATTCAGTTCATTTAATTCCAAATGATTTTTCTTAAATATTAATTTGCAATGCGATATTTTGCCACTAGAGGGCTTGTAAATCGTTGAATTAAATTTCATCTAATGCGATACGTGTTATTGTTAAAGCATTAGAAGATGATTAGTCTTTTTCTAAAAATTGTAGCATTGCATTCAATTTCAATGTTAAAAATTACCATTACACTATACAGATAAAGGTTATCACAAATATGGAGGTGAATCCGTGTTTCCTAATAATGCCCAAATATTTAACGAGGCAACGCTTACTTTTACAAATCTTACACCTATTTAATAATATTGGCAGCTAGTTAAATTCAAATTGTATTAATACTATAACTTCTAAGGTTTGAAAACATTGAATTCGGTGGCATAGTTTGACAAAAATATGTGTAAGGGACAAAAGGAGTCCACAGTTATCCGGGAGATGGAAGCAAAATTATGCTATTATGACATTAAGCGGCCTTCGCAAGTTGAAAAGGGTTAACTACAATTTTTTATAAAAATAAGTTAAAATAAGTTAATAAGTGAAACTATTTCTGCATGCAATAAACAATTTAGTATTGATTTAAAGTAATAAATATGCGTTATTGGATGCTATTTTTGTAATGTTTGTAACTAAAATATATTTTAATGCTAGCAAGTAGAAAGTTCTTAACATAATTTGTGGCAACTACAAAGTGGAGGATTATTGTAATAATGCATATGCTGCAAGTTGAAAGTACATTAACTGCTGTTAGGGGTGTTCCCCAATAAGCTTACAATATCTTTCTTGTATTTTTAAGCACTTATTTTAAGATAGATGCTTTCCCAAAGAACGAGCTTGTACAAGTTTAATGCCTTGAATATTATTAGTCTGCCTCCTTGGCTATAGCTGTGCAGGCTAAATTTGCGAGAGATGGATTCCCAAATTCTCCTTATGTTTTCTGTTACGATACATGATGTGCAGCAAGTATTACGGCTTTTAATTCAGCTTTGCTATTCAAATTTTCCTTTTTTACGAATTTCTTAAATAGCATCCTCACATTTTCAAATTGATTAAGATTCCGTAAATTTGATGGCGATTGAAAATTTAAATGACATCAGCAGCAAAAATATCACGAGTTTCCCTGCTAATTTTGGGTGTTGCTTCATCTTGTCCCAAAATAAACCCATATAGAATAAAATATTGGTGTAGNTTTTCAAGATATTAATATAATTAAGGTACATATTAATGATTTATTCAAAATCAACAAAATTTGTTACAGTTANACGATACATGATGTGCAGCAAGTATTACGGCTTTTAATTCAGCTTTGCTATTCAAATTTTCCTTTTTTACGAATTTCTTAAATAGCATCCTCACATTTTCAAATTGATTAAGATTCCGTAAATTTGATGGCGATTGAAAATTTAAATGACATCAGCAGCAAAAATATCACGAGTTTCCCTGCTAATTTTGGGTGTTGCTTCATCTTGTCCCAAAATAAACCCATATAGAATAAAATATTGGTGTAGTTGTTCAATAATTCCTTTACAATTTCGCAATATCAATCATTTCAAATAATAACCAATGACAGAAAACGCTCCCCACACCATGATTTTTTAGTAGCATTATGGTCTTTTTTACGTTATTAGCAATTGTCCTTAAACCAAATATAACATTTTTAATGTTTCTATGAAGCTGGCGTCAATTTAGAGGTTGGATTAAGGTGCTTAATGCAACCACGCAATTTAGACATTTAGACCTTTCACATTTTTATGCAAGTTTTTTATTTGGTACAATTTAGCACTTTTTCTGAGATATTTGAGTGCAGTAAATGTCAGCACACAGCAAAAAATGGATCTTAGCGCCACTCTGAAAAATAAATTAAATTAAGATTTATTGAAAGCTTTAGTCGCTGAAATATTTCTCCTAAGAAACTTGAAAAACGAAGAATCAGAGGATTTCTCGAAGCTTTACAAGGGGAAACTGCTGCCGGAAGATTAAAATTCGAGAAAAAATTATCACAACGAAGAATTCAAAAAAATCATTTCGAAGATTAGCTAAAACCTGAGAGAAAAGAATTTTTTCTTCAAATTCACAACTGCACTGACTCTTGCGGTCGATCTATGTTTGGTAGAAGTTGTAGAACGCAGTCAGGCTAGTAATTCAGCAATTATTGAAATAATTATAAACACAATGAATTCAAAGCTCAGGAGCATTGATTTCAGCTTATTCTGGGTGCTTTCAATTGATGGTAGCAGCTACATGTTAAAAACTGGAAAAGTTCTTAAAGAAATTTATCCTTATATGCTGAAGGTTACTTGTTTGGCGCATTTTGTTCAAGGTTTAGCGGAATTTATCCCTTTTAAATTTGAAACAAGACAAATTTATCAGGCGAACAATGAATTTTTCAAAAATAGCTGTTGAAGATTACGATATTTTAAAGAACGCTCATTCTCCGCAATCAGTAGATTCCTACATGGTATATTGCGGAAGCATGTTTTTATACATCAGAATATTTTGGCATATGCTTGCTCAGTTCTATAATTCAGAAGACCAATGATTTACGAATTCTGATAGAGTGATGCAATTTGTTAATAATCTGAAAAGAATTTGATGTCGTATCCGGTCACTGATTTTGCATGAAAACTTTGACAGTGACATGATATTGAAAAAAAGAACATATTCTAGAGAATTATTTTGGTGAATGTAAATTTGTACAATTTAACTTAGCATATCCATAGGAGCTTTTTGATAGTATTGAATCTTATAAAAACTTCCAACAAAAAATTAAATTATTTTTCAAATCTAACTCAAAGGGCCTTAAATAAAGATGAAATAGAAAGAACTAACAAAGTAATAAAAAAGTATGGTTAAATTCTGGCAGTTAGAAGCATGAGGATAAAATAGTACTTTGTCGGAATATAACTTAACGGGAAAAATTCTGAAAAAAACTGGATATCGGCATGATTGCATAATAATCGATAAAAAAAAGGGTGATGACGCAGTAAACAACTGCCACGTTTGAATTTACGTGATCACGTGTTTCCAAAAAAACATAATTTACACTGGACACATTGCCGGCTTTGGGTCAATTGGATGATTAGCATTTGGTCCGTCTGGTATAGTCCGGTATTGAAACAGTGATTTTTTGTAAAAAAAAATTCGAAAAACTGCGGATAAAAAATAAAAAAATATGGTTAATTTTATCGGAGTAAAAAATAAAATGGGCTGCTGATAAGTCATTTTCAAAGTGTTCAAAAATAAATTATATTACCAAATTTGTCTAATTAACAAAAAAAATATTAATAAGCGAATATATAAAAAACATAATTGATAGAATTAATAGAATGCCGAACGCAGAAATACATTAATTTTTTTTTAATCTGGAAATAGGCAGTTTTAAATATATATATATAATTATAAAAACATCCTACTAATTGCGCAATTAAGAACTTACAGTAATATTTAAATTGAATTTTTAAGATAAAAATACATATTCCCACTCGAGAAGAAAATAGTTCGTAAAAACATGTCTTCTTTTTTCCATGATAATTCTAAAAATTATTGCGCACCTAAAAACTGTGTTAACACTGGCCTATACACTTCTGATAACAACAATTCTCTATTTTTTACATGGGGTCTTTCTAACACAGTTTTCCATATTCATTTAAATATTAATAGGTTTGTGAATAAATTGTAAACTGTTGTTGTAGATTTGAGCATCAAATTAAGCAGGCAAAAATAAGTGTAATGTTAGATTAAAATTAATACTATACATTGTTGTTGAATAACACCTACTATTATACGAAGCACATAAATTTGTTTCATCTGCAGCAATTCCGTCTATTACATCTGATTTATTCGCCACGTGCCAAAGTCCATTTTTGCATTTAAGGAATCGCTGGTGATGATCATTAAATCCCCAGTTAACTTTACAAGGTTCCTGAAAAATTATTGGTGTCAATATAAAACTTTTATATATCTAATGCTAACAAAATTACAGCTAAACATTAAAAACATTTCAAGATTTTGACGTACTTGTATAGCTAAGTTCAAACTGGAATACTCATAAATGTTGATAATAAAGATTACGAATATTTACAACCCTTCCATGATATAGAACTTTCATTCAATGAAAGGTTATTGCTAATGCAATCGCCGAGATCCTTAACTGTATTTATGGGAGAAATTTCCAAATTTATTGAATTTAATACATTTGAAAATATGTCACTCGTATCAAACTTAATAATTTGTACTTAACTACTTTTAAAACAAATCTAGTATCTCTCGCATTGAATACACAATAGCTGATCATGAAAGGACACTTTTCAAAGAATTACTACAAAATTAATGAGCACATCAAATATCTAAAAGAAAAAATTGGGTACTCATAAAAGTTATAACGATCGAGCTTTACATGAACAAAGATTAATTGTGTTTGGAATTCAAAAACTTATAGTAGCGCCAAATGTATGAATTTGAATACGCATGCTTAGAAAATTTTTTTCCGTCCTTCACAAGTAAATATCATGTTGAATCTTCTACAGTAATTAACTGCATAAGTGAAGTAGTTCGCTATTTCAAAAAAGCCTACATAAATAGAAAAAAGGAGATTACAAAATTAGGCCACTTTAACTTTGTTATCTTTGATGATGAATTGTTGTCATCTTCCAATATTTAAGAGATGGATATATTGGAATCTCTGTGTGACCATTGTAGTCAGGAACTAGTGAGTTTTATTACTCACATAAAGGTAATATTCTGGATCTAATCTTTACAAATAGCTCTAACTTATATCTTCTACAATGTCCAACGCAGGATCCAAAAATATCTAATCATAAAATTGTTCATTTTGGTGTCGATATCTCCTTGCCCTTAATCAGTAGAGTTCTACCGCCATCAGATTACATGTGTGAAGATTAATAACATAGAAATGCATTCGTTTTATAATTATAATAGGATGCTTTTCATAGATATTGCCTAAGATATTAGTACATCCAACGCATGCCGGTATAAATTACATTGACTTTAGCTATAACTGTTCCACATGAAAATTAACGAAACGAAAATTCTCTCACTAGTTAACTTCTAGTTCTGTGCAATTATATAACAAATGCTGAAACAGTTTTCGGAAATTACATTCAAAAGAAAATTCATTGGCAACACTACGTAATAATTATTCCAATTACCTGGAAGACTTAGAAAGGAACTTAAAATTGATAAATAGGTTTACTTGAATCAAATTTGCCTACGATGGAAAGTGTATTAATAAATGCTTTTGGCTGATCAAAACTCATTCAAAACTATATGTACCTGTTTACTTCTTCGCTAATGTGTACCAAACTGATGCTGAACATATTGTCACTTACAATGACCTAGGTATTAACAGCTAGAAATTATTTAAGCAGTGTCATTGGAAAAGCTATAAATAAAAGCTCAAAGACTGGTTGCGGACTGAATGACAATCCCTCTACATTTATTTATATACAAATGAAATGTTGCCACAAATACTGAACTTATTTAGATATATTTTAATATCTGGAATATATCCTAATAGGATAAAATCATCTCCATGTTTAATAAATGAAATAATCAGTACGTTTGTAACTACAGACCAATTAGCATTTTTTCGAAAATCTAGCTAATTTTTTAAGAATTATTTATAATGAATTCATTCACACTAATCTAACGCTATTCTGAGCTCTCAATTTGGATCCTTAAAGAGTTCGTCACATGTCATCCAATTATTAACTTTTTTGCCGTGAGCAGAAAATTCCTTCTGTATGCCTATACTATGACTTCATCAAAGCCTTCTCACAGAATAATGCAAAATAAACTGGAAAATTTTGGAATTGATGGTAGCCTACTAAAATAATTTCATTCCTACCTAACCATTTCTTTCAATGCATACCTATCAAAGGAAATGAAAGGGATTTTTCTGTCAGTTATCTCAAAAATTGAGAAAGAACTTTTGCCTAGAGAAATAATAATATTACACCCTCTTTCCAACTTTCTACTTAAATCCCTAAAGTCTCCGAAGAATCTAGTAATTAAGAAAATGAAGTTCTTCCCCTAGCAAACATTGCTCAAATAGTCTATGTTATCACAGTATTCACAAAAACGCAAAACGTTTCATAATAACATGACTACAAAAATATCATGAAACATTTTTTTGTTTGTGGAAGAAGATATAGGCTAATCGAGAAAATCACAATCACAATCAGTAGCATGTTGCAAGTAATGTTGGGAAAGTAACAACCAGGGCCGTACCCAGGATTTTCTGACGAGGGGACATCATCATCATTACCCAATGCGAAAATTTTTGAAAATATTGAGAAAATAGACCCTAAAAAATGCATTTCAAGATCCTAGATTTTACATTTTTCAATTTTTTACGAAAAAATTTTTTATTTATCCAGTCAAAATTAAATTTGGAAACATGACGGGGGGACATTCCACCATGCCCCCCTGGGTACGCCACTGGTAACAACAAGAACACAAATGGAAAATTAATTAAAAGGGTCATTTTGTAACCATAACACAAGAAATTTGGTTATAGTTTGATTGGAGCATGACTAACTAATATTTAAAGACGCTTTAAAAACACTCAGTCCAATGAGAAATGTTTTTGATCTATTTACCCTTAACACAATATTGTGAAAATTTGGAGCCATGCATAACTGTAGATGAATAACTACTCGGGTTTGTAGTAGTGAGGAGAAGTACACATTCAATAGCCTTGTTTATATTGAGACTCCCAATTTGGGAGCGAAACGCTAAATAAGAACTTTGAAGCTGTCTGTAATAGCCATGCCGAAGTTGTTTAAATGATATTACATGTTGATGAATTGTGACAAGTGTTTCCAAAATCTGATTAATCACAAAATTGATTCACTAAAAACTTATTATTGCAAATACAAAATAGTAGTCAAAATAATTTTTAGAATTTTGTGCCCTTTATATTACTAAACTCTCATTAACTTACGAATTCATATTCACTTAAATATTCATACAAATATTTTCAATAATTTTATGATTATTTTTCATGAAAATAGAAATATTTAAATTGAACATCTAGGATTAGCATTAGTTGCTTAAAAAGTATTGAAATATGTATATTTTTGCAACATTTACTTGTCAAATTGTTTTATATAAGTATAGAACCTCAAATTATATATCATGCTTAAAAACTTTGAAAATTCTGTCAATTACATTTGAAATGCAACAAAATGATATCTACCTACTTATTATCTAAATATAGATAAATATTGACAAAAAACAAAAAGAGAGCCTTTACAACTACGACAAATAGTTTTTTAAAAATTTTAAAAATTAAGAAGACTAAAACTAAAAACGAAGTTTTCAGAAGATCTGCTCAACTTTTTAACAATTTGGAATCAAGATATGCATGTGCCATATTGCAACTGCTTAAAAATAATATTTTAAGTGATTCTGGCCATATTTTGAGAATGAATATGATATTCAACGTTGTAAATTTCTACAGTGATAACCTTGTACAGTTTAATAAAATCTATTTTATTTATATTATTATTTCATTATTTCTCACATGCTGGTATCCCTCTCAGCTCGAGGAACTCACCAGTTCCCAGGAAGTCTGAGAGCTTTCCTCAGGACTCTAGCTGTATCTAACCATGCTGGTTTTTGTGCTTCCAGCCCTCCCCACTTTGATACTCCCAACTGCTCCAAGTATCTCTTATGTTTCTTAATCACTGCTCCAAGTGCTCCTAAAACTACAGGGACTACTTCAACCTTTTTCAACTTCCACAGCCTTTCTATTTCCTCTGAAAACTCTCTATACTTGTCTATCCTCTCGTTCTCCTTGCTTTCTACATTCCTGTCATTTGGTACTGCTATGTCTATCACTGTTCCCAATCTTTGCTTTTTGTTTACCCCTCTTTGACTTCCTCAATCTTATCCTCACTGCTCGTCATCAAACCATCTCCATCTATGCAATTTCCTCTTGTCATTGTCACTGTCGCACACTTTCCTAATCCAAATTCCAACACAGAATCTCTGCTTGCCTTCTCCAATGTCTCCACTTGCTTCTGCAACATCTTCCTTGAACTAGCATACATCTTCAGGTCGTCCATGTACCACAGGTGACTCACTGCTCTACCATTATTCTCCAACTTATATCTTACACCTGTCTCCTTTAACTTTTCTGTGATGGGGATTAAGCTAACTACAAACAGTAGTGGTGCTAAGCTGTCTCCCTGGAATATGCCTCGCCTAAAAATCAACCTGTGCGCGTCTATCTCAGTCTGCCACTTTCCCATCTCCCTCTCTAGAAACTCAAGCCATTTCCGTGAAACTCCATTGGCCTCTAGCGTCCTCAATACCCACCTATGTGATATGCTGTCATACGCCTTCCTGTAGTCTATCCATGCCATTGCTAAGTTTGTCTTCCTTCTACAATTCTCCACTACTGCCTGGTCTATTAACAACTGATCTTTGCATCCTCTTGTCTTTGTCCTACATCCCTTCTGCTCCTCTGGTATCAACCTGTTCTGTTCTAAGTAACATGCCAGCCTACTTGAAATCACAGAAGTTAGCAATTTACAAGTTGTTGGCAGACATGTTATTGGCCTGAAGTTGCTTGCCTCACTGCCTTTCTTTGGGTTCTTTCTGTATCAGAAATGTCCTTCCCACTACCATCTACTCTGGACACCCACTCACCACACACTCCTCCAATGCTACTGCTAGTCTCTCATGAACACTTGCGAACTTCTTCAACCAAAACCCATGTACCTCATCTCTGCCTAGCGCCTTCCAATTCTTCATCATCTTTAGAGCCTCCTTTGGCTTTGCCGTTGTGATTACTTCTTCTTCTTGTCTGAACCCCTTCTGCATCTGCTCACTCTCTATCTCTGGTCCCTCACTTCCCAATATACTCTCCCAGAACCTTACTGCATCTTCGCCTGCTCTAGCTGTAGCCTTTTCTCCTGCATCTAGTTCTTTGTAGAATCTTCCTTCTTGAGTCTCAAACTTCATATTGTCTCTTGCCTGCTTTGCTCTTGCCCTATATTTTCTCAGTTTCTCAGCTTCTGTGACTAATCTCTGCTTAAGCTCTTCTCTTTAAGTTTCTATAGTCTTCCCCTTACCTACCCTGCACCTGTCCTGTACCGCCTTATTTGTCCTGATCTTCTCTATTTGCTGCCTAATCTTTGCCACTTTATTCTCAATTCTTCTCTCCCATGCTGGCTTTCTGTCTGCCTTATCTTCTCGTTGTCTTTTCTTCTTCATGTCTATGCCTACATTTTTCAGCACCTCCCATGCGCCTGAATACACTAATCTGTTTATCTCTGTTACAGTCTTAGCATCTATCCTTTCTAATACTTTGTTAACCTTTGCTGTTTCTACTGCTAACTTGCTTCTCTTAATGCCTCAAGGTACTGGCAACCTACTTCTGTCTTCTATCTCCTTTCATTGATTGATGTCTCTGTTTCTACAGCTGCGATTTCTGCTGTTTTTACCACTACATCTGCCACTTCATTTTGCTTTTGCTTCGTCTGTTCAGCTTTTCTTTTTCCCTTATTCTCATCCAGTTTCAACTTTCTGACCTGACCTGCAAGCCTCTGCTCTGTAACTTCTAATCCTGTTTCTTCTTTTTTCCATTCTTCCAACATTCTTTGTAGTTTCTAGCTTTTGTACTAGTTTACAGCAATAAATTTGTTTTGACTTTTATTATTGTAGTGTACAGTATTATAGGTAAATAATTGTAATGACAGCGTGTCAATATTACTGTAAATAGCGCTGCTCATCATATGTTTCGGTTTGTATAGTTGAAATAAATATTCATCGTATTCAACATAACGTTACAATTATTATTGTTATTATTATTATTTATTGGGATCAGGTGCAATGGTTCCATTTTCCACTATATATCCTAAAAACCGGACAACTGATCTTTAGAAATCGTGCATGAGGATGCTTGAAGTTTAGCTGTTACAACTACTCAAAGTATCGAATGATTTCCAAGATGTTTTTGATAAAAATGACGAGAACTTTGGTAAAACAAGAGCATTTGAACATGTAATTCGCACTTATGACGAACAACCAGTTGGCACAAAGCAGTATAGACACCCTGAAGCGGCCAAAATAAAGCTCAAGTGGGGAAAATTTTGCAACAAGGAATAGTTAGAAAAAGCCAGTCCCCTTGGTCTGCACCGTGCATGTTGGTTAGAAAAAAAGATGGTCACTTTAGATTTATGGTTGACTATCGAAAATTAAATGAAAAAACACCCTTACCTCTATTAGACGAACTTGCTGTCAAGCTGAATAGTTGCAAGTACTTTACAACACTTGATTTAGCTGGCGGATATTGGCAAGGACCATTAGAAGAAGGATAAAAAAACGCTTTCGCTCTTGATGATGATCTGTATGAATTCGAAGTCATGTGTTTTGGCTTAACCAATGCTCCGGCGACATTCCAAAGATTACTGCGCACCATATTGAGGGATTTGGACTTGTTGCCGTAAATTGATGATATCATTATTTCAAGTAGTTCTTTTCAATCTCATTTGCAGTCTATTCGATCCGTTTTATTAAGACTTCGAGAAAATGGGCTAAAGCTACAAACTAAGAAATGTCATTTTGCAATGGCATCGGTAATTTACTTAGGATTCCTAATCGACGTGACAGGAATTAGAAGTGATCCTAAAAAGATTGAATCAATTGTTTGTTTAAGCGCACCGAAGAACAAGAAAGAGGCAGATTCGTTCTGTGGTATGATAAATTACCATAGCAGATTTATAAGAAATTATGCAGATACAATGAAATCTATATTAGAAGTGGAAGAGAGAAAGCCATTCTTTTGGAACAAGGCATGTGAACAATAATTTGAAAAACTCAAGGAGTATCTGAATAACAACATGACACTACGATATCCGGATTTCTCCAAATAATTCACCTTAAAATGTGATGCAAGTGACATCGCAGTTGGAGCTGTACTCGAACAAGATGGTTTGCCAATTGAATATTACAGCAAAGTACTCAAAAAATCGCAACGCAATTATTCTGATACTGATCGGGAATTTCTCGCAGTAATGACGGCTTTGAAATACTTCAGACCAATGCTTGTTGGAAGAAGATTCGTTGTTCTAACCGACCATCAACGACTCTTGGGCTTGGTTAAAGGGACACCGGTAAATACACGTCATACTCGATAAATGATGAACTTGGAAGAATTTAATATAAAATGGAAGTACATTAAGGGTACTGATAATTATGAAGCAGATGCAATGTCAAAGTTAGCAATTGAATGCAATTTGAATCCAAAAGCTTTGGTTTTTGAGCCGAATACATGTTGTGTTAACTCTGTTTCCACGAATGAAGAAATTAATAAAATATTTGGAAATATCATAATGCAGGTCATTTTGGTGTTAAAAAAAGTTATAAGTTCCTTAAAAGCAAATGGTCACAACTTTCATTCGATGCGAAAAACAGTAAACCAACTTGTAAAAAATTGTGAGATATGTCATCAAGGAAAGTCGTACGGAACTCAAATAGCTCCTGGTAAGCTGCCAAGTCATGAAACAGTTCAGCCAAGAGAATTTGTCTCAATAGATATCATTGGCCCATTACTGAAATCATATTCTTATCAATATCTGATAACTATGATTGATCACGGATCCCACTGGATCGAGGCAGTGCCGACAACCTCAATAGATGCAAAGCATGTAAAAGTATTCCTAAATAATTGGGTTTATCGATTCGGAGTGCCCAGATCAATACACTCAGATCGTGGTCGCCAGTTCATTTCAGATATTTGGAAGAGCTCGTCAAGTGACTTCGGAAGCAAGAGATCACTTAATACGCCCTACCATCCCCAAGGAAACGGATTGATCAAAAGAACTCATAGAACAATAAAGGATAGACTAAGGTGTAAATTAGTAGAAAAACAAAACGTTTGGTTAGATTGTGTGCAAGAAGCGGTGTTTAATATAAATAGAAGTTTATGTGATACGACTGATATTTCACCCTTCAAAATGTTATTCGTACGGAACAATGTATACCAGTAGACTGGCCAAATAATCACGAACGGTTTGAAGGTTGTCAACTCGTATGCCCGAAATTCGCCTACGTAAAATATTTCATACCAAGAAACACCTTCGAACTTAGATTCGGTAAAAAAAAGGTGTTGCGCAGAATAAATGAACATCTCATTCAATTGGTTGACGGACAAACTGTAAACATTCGCAACAAATAATTGTAATGACCGCGTGTCAATATTACTATAAATAGCGGTGCTCATCGTATGTTTCAGTTTTTATAGTTGAAATAAATATTCATCAGATTCAACATAACGTTAAAATTATTATTGTTATTATTATTATTTATTGGGATCAGGTGCAATGGTTCCATTTTCCACTATATATCCTAAAAACCGGACAACTGATCTTTAGAAATCGTGCATGAGGATGCTTGAAGTTTAGCTGTTACATTTAAAAGTGAATTTTCAAGATTTGCTTAGTCGATGCAGGTATTAGAATGTCATCTTGGAAAACTATAACTTTGCTGAGTATATCAGCGTTCAATATGTTTTCAATAACTTGTTGAAAAATTTCTGAGGCAGTACGAATCCCTTAAGGCAATCGGAGGAAGCGAAATAATTCTAAAGGTGTTGTTATTTTTGAAATAAGTTTTTTTGCTAACTTTATTTGATAATATGCATCTTTTAGAGCAATACGAGCAAAATGCTTAAAGATTCTTTTAATTTCTTGGGAATTTCCTGAATCGAATTGTTCACAACAATTGCTTTGTAGTAACAAGCTATTCGAAGTTTTCCATTTGGTTTTTTTTACAATCGCGATCGGACTTACCCATTGAATAATGTTGCATCAGCTGGTAGTTGTTATTATTTATCGGCCAGACGTCGCGCTTTTCTTGTTGGTGACTGGTTGTTGTAATATTTGTACATATTGTAAATAGCAGTGTATATAAAGAACAAAGTGTTTGTAAATAGGAGATAGTTTGAACTTTATTCTCTTCTAGTTCGCTAGAATCACCCCCGTTATTCTACATGGCGAAATGTTTGCATTTTGTTTTTTATACTTTTACATTGGATATATTTATATATCACAGAACACGTGGTCTATTTCTTCCCTTTTATATTTATGGTTAACAGCATACTTGGAACGGATTAAAATTATTTACATTGATTATATGGGAAAAAATTTATTCAGTTTTCGAACAAATCGCTTTTCAAACAGGTTTCTCAAACGAATTATGTTCGAAAACCGAGGTTTGGCTGTATTTTCAACGTACAAACAGTTTTGAACTCCCAACTGGTTTTAATTACTTGTCATTGCATAATGTAAAGGAAGGTTTTTCTACTGTATTTCGACAATTTTGGTTTGCTCAGCCTTTTCCAACATTTTCTTGATATAATGGAGCAATTTGCCACAGTATCCATAACCAATTTTAAATCTTGCTCTTTTCTATCACTAAACTTAACATTAATTAATTCAATATTCAAAGTATTGAATTTTAGAGTAAGTGCAAAATTGGGATCCTCGTCTTCTTCTATACAGTTACTTACACTTTTCGATTTACACACTCTTGCAAACTGATTAATTCTTTACAATTTTTACAAAAATTATCACGAGAAGGATGATGTATGTGGTCACAATTTTCACAAGACAGTTGCACATTGTGAAATTTTTTATAATTTACATAGAAAATTGCTTCATTATTATTTTGTTTTGGTCAAGTAAACTTTTTCATATTATTTATATTTTCAGTTAATGACATATTTTCATTTAATAATAGGCGCTTGGAATCTCCTTAAAAAATGCCAGTGATATATTGAGTCACTATTTCATCAATTTTAATATTTTTAGACGATTTTAGTTTCGCGAATTGCCAATCAGATGCACACTTCTGAATTCGATTTAAGTAGTTTCTAACGTTTTCATCGACATTTTGGTGAATAACATAAAATCGGGCTCGTTCTACCCCTATCAGTCTTTTCTAGGCTGTAAGTAAGAACTATTTTTGCTAATTCATGAAATGGAATATTTTCTATATTGCTTGGCTAAACCATATAAATCAATTTCTCAAGTGTTTTTAGACCACAAACAGAAATAAAATAACTTGCCACTCGGAGATTCATTGGATCTAACTCTGTTTCAACTTCATAATTATTTATTCGGCATTTCACATTGAATTGCATTAACCATGCCCTTGATTTTTCTTGGTCATTTATTGGAAACTCATTTCCATTACAAGGCTCGTCCACTGACTGCGCGACTTTGAATATTAACAACTCTTTTAGTATCCAAAAAAGTATATTACCTGTGCCAGTCGAAGTTGTCATTGATCTCTAAAGAACTTTGTAAACATTAAAATCAGTTAACAAGTCGTATTCAATTTCTTGTAGAGGAAACTGGTTTATAATCAAGGTCACTATTTATTTTGACAAAATGATCATGAAGTACTTCTAAGGAAACAGCGCACTTATGAATATTTTCGCCTTTCAGTGATTTACTCACAACCCTTCATCATCTCTTTTTCCTTCTGTTTGTATCTGCAATCAGCTCTCCTACCTTAATATAAATTTCACTTGCTGCTTTAAAACTTTTTTTTGAGAAATATATGCTCAACTTTTATGAGCTAATAGATCAAGAGAGAAATATACTGAGAATCACGATAGGATAATGTAAATGTTCTAAGAGCGATGCATATGTGAATACTTCCCGCATTACATATACAAAACCATTTATATTTCTTAAGAGCATGCTATCCCAATCAAATGAGTTAAAACAGCTCTGGAATTTTTCATTATGGTTTCTTCTAATATCATAATAATGTTTGCTTTATCTTCTTTGACTTAATCCGGGTTTCACAACCATGTTAATTCCTGATACAAGCTTGGATGACATCTGTTGCAAAATACTTAGGATTCTTTATGAGAAATATATCAAGGATTCTTCCACCTTGCGTAGTTGATGATACTGTGTTTTTAAATCAAAATCTAAATGCCAATTTCTATAATACAATGATTAGCATAAAAATTTATTGCAGCAATAGTCAAAATTGCTTTCTTCCTCATAAACACTGAATAATGAATTGGAAACTGACTCATACGTGCATGATATAATGAAATAAGAAATAAATATCTTTAAGGTAGGTTTATCTTAATAATCTGGAATTCCATGTTAGATTAAGGATTTGACCTTATAATGTTTTGTAATCACTTTTTTTATAATAACATTGTCTTTGTGCGCCACTTAAGACAAAAAAAATCGTACGTAGTGTATTTAAGAAATAAAATATACATTGTCGTACTTTTTATTCAGTAGTTTTGCTATTCTGAAATTTATATACTCTAACTCAAAACTTGAATTATTTTGGAGATACTAAAATCCGGCTTGAAAGTCAACTACCCGCACATACATTCGCATTTAAGACTAAAAATTAAACAAATAGCAAAATTTCGAAGACGTTTGTGATGTAGAAATTGATAAAAAGCTTTCTTACACTGTAAATTGTTGCTTAGCAGATCCCCATATGTCCCATGGGAATATTAATTTATATGGATTTTTCCAACTAATGTATCAAAGAAAGCTTGACTTTATAAGAGAGTTAAATTTCAATAATCAAAACGTTTTGAACAGACTTACCCCAATTTTATTTAGATCTCCAATATCTTGATGATTAGAGCGACATCTTCCTAAAAAGAATGTACTAAGTCAAAAGTTGCATTAAAAGCCACGTTTAAATGATAAGTTTTCTCTTATGTAAGGAAAAACTTGTCGTGTAAACGCAAATGATGTTTAGTTAAACTGATAATTGCTTTGTAAATAAAGATAAACTCATAAAGGAAACTTTATCGTGTAAACGGGGCTAAAACGAGGTTTTATATTGCATATTTTTGTATTTTTTTTTAAATTAATGAGTTTGAAGACTCAAAAATATGAAAAAAAATAAAAGCAATGCTGATACTGAAAATAAATATTGAATGTTATATTCTATACTGTTTATAATTTTTTTACTAATGAATTCGCTTGATAATAAACAATGCTTTTGGAAATTCTTTAAATGCATTTTTGGTCATGGGAAATTTTCAATTGAATAAGGTGTAACTTCTTAAATTTTAAAATTCTTAGTATTGAATTTTTTTAACATTAGAATGAAAATACATGTTAAACCACCTCGTCAGCTATTCAACAATGATTTGTATAAACTAATACACACTTGATGTTCTGCTGTGCTTACTTAATAACATTTGTGAAGCCCTAGATAACGGTAAGGCGAAATATGTTGTTAAATCTCTTTTCTTGGATAACTCTGCTCCTTTCAATACCGTGATTCATAATCAACTGCTTTCCAAATTCTTTTGTTTATCGAATCGTACTTTTCGTTAGTTGAGTTGAGGGCATGGCTCAAATAGTATAGCTCCGATCAAAAGATGAGAAAAATATTTTCAAATACAAAAAATAGTGGAAGCATGTACTGCAGATTGTTCAAAGTATACTGATGTTTTAGCATAGATTATCCTAATTGAGAACCGGTGTTATTGGACTGGATGGATTCTTCAGCAAGATGGAGCGACTCCAATACTTCAAGACATATCCAAAATTTCTCCAGATAAAAAAACATGCAAATTTCGCAGTGGCCTGTCAACTCACCGGACCTTTCACCTATAGAAAATGTTTGGGGGATCATGAAGAACGATTGGAAAAGAAAAATCCAAAAATATGCAAAAACAAGCAATTTGATGGACTCAATTAAGGACAGATTTTTTACATAAACTTATAAAAAACTTAACTTGCAATCGATTTATATACATTTTAATACTGTGAGTGTTTTTTGCTAAAAATTTGAAAACAATTCTGTTTCTCATTTTTTTTACCGGAGCTTTACATGAATAATTTCAACGAAGCTGTAAAATCATAAGGCACTAATCATTCTGGTATTAAGAGTATTCATGTTCGCCCCCCCCCAGGGTGGTCCAATGTCTGGAATGTTATTTACTTGCGATAATAATTATTTATGATGTGATCATCACAATACTTGTCTTTGTAGTACTATTAATATTGACAATCATGATGACTTCATCTAATATCAATCAATAGCAAGTGATATAGAAGCTTTCGCTAAACAACAATCTGAAACTCAACTGTTACAAATCAAAAGAAATATTTTTTGATATTAGAAGATGTACAAGTTCAAATCTCAAACCTTTTGTCTTAAAGTCGGTTTAACAACTACGTATTACTATGAGGTCTGATTTGAACTGGGAGTTCAAAGTCAAGCAGCGTGCAAGATCAATTACAGTACTGGCCAAAAGTTTTGGAACACCTAACTGAACAAACTATTTGTACTGTGATGAACACTATAGCTTTGATTTTTTGCAATTGGGTTAATTTTAGCATTGTGAAGTCAAATTTCTCCTCAATTTTTATATATGCATTTTAATTATTATCCTATGACCCTGTAAAGGGGCCCCCCTAAAACTATGTTAGTAAATATGCATGGTATGTAAAATATAACACAAAATTCATATTCAGCATGATAAACTTAGCATATTCACAATTTTTTGTAAGAATTTATTCAGAAGTTTCTAAAATTTTGTGTTATATTTTACATACCATGCATATTTACTAACATAGTTTTAGGTGGGGCCCCCTTACAGGGTCATAGAATAAAAATTAAATTGCATATATAAAAATTGAGGAGAAATTTGAATTCACAATGCTAAAATTAACCCAATTGCAAAAAATCAAAGCTATAGTGTTCCTTCACTGTAAAAAGAATTTGTTCAGTTAGGTGTTCCAAAACTTTTGGCCAGTACTGTAATTACATTATTCGTTCTATTTCGAATTAATATTAATATTTGCAACCTGAACATGGATCATTATTTTTAATGCGTACATCCTGGCTAAATATCTTTATTGTATTACAAATTTTGCGTGCAAGTCTTTCCGAAAAGCAATGCAGTTTGCTTTATCTCTTTGTGCAAAAATGTCTGGATCTGTGAAGAAAAACGAATAAATTAACACTGTTGAAGCTAAGTTTCAGAACCAGTTTGTTGGTATGGTTGAAAACACGTTTCAGTCTATAAATCACCCTTTACATTACGAGTTAATGCGTCAAGTTAGCTTTTAAATGCCACGTTTGTCCACCTTTAAAAAAATTTGCTTTTTATAACACAAATATAATTTGTATTACGTTTGAATAAGTAACAAAACCAATGAGATTTTGCAATAATATTTCGGCCATAAACCAATACTTTATTGTAGACAGAGTTCCGCTAAATTTGATGCGCAGAAGTCATAAGATAGATAGATTTTATGATCGGTTGAATAATAGTGATAAAAACAGGACTTAGCTACAAATCAACGTAAATATTTCTAGGCGCAAAATTGGAGTAAGTTTTCGCAATTTGGGAGAAGATAGTACAAGTAGTTGCCACGTACGATTAAAAAATAAAGTTGCATTTATTATCAGAAGGGAAATGCAATAAATGTGAAAAACCCGATGCCGTTGTTGCATAACAATTAATAAACGACTACAATTCAGTAAACTGTTTGTGAGCAATACTCGAGTACAGATTATATCATTGCTATGTAAACGGGTATGATATATTTATTAGGCATTCTGCTGAGTTTCATAACATGAATAATGTGAAAGTCTTTGTTAAAATCTTGTTTACATGTATGTTGCCTTTTTAGGATATTAAATTGATTCTATACCTAGTAATGAACCACATGAGCATCGCTGGATTACACTTCAAATAAGACCTTCAATGATTAGAGCAAATTTTTTGAGACATTACAAGAAATTTTATTTAAGGTTTAGTTAGCCCTCTAGTGGTTGAATTTTGTAGTGCGAGCACAAAATATTTCTGAAATTAAATTGAAGCAACTTTTGCCTCCATTTATGCTTATCATCAGAGACTCGCATGACTCATTACGGAAATAGTCTAAGTGCAAAAGTTTAATAATCTATATTTGCATGGTTGTTGAATGAAGAAATATTATATATTATAAGGCTGATGGGCAAAGCATCTATTAATCGAATCGAAAATGACGTGAAAGTAATTAATCGAATCCAATCGAATGTCGATTCACAATCGAACAAATTCGATCGATTATTTGTTTACTATCGACTTTAAAACTAATGCCGCTAGTAACACACACCATCATTTTGTAAGAAAAATGAACACAGACGTTAACTGCGGCCGTTGAATAAAGCAGGGATTGGAGCAAAATAATTTAAATATTATTGTTGGTTAACAATAAATTATTGTTATTGATAATAAATCGATGAAATAAATTATTGCAATATTTTTGAACACACAATTATTGTAGACCTGGCAAATGAAATTGAAAAGAATGAAATCAAATAAAAATGTTGAAGAGCACATGCCCTAGTAGCTTAGCATTTTCTCTACATACTGCAGTACCTAATAATCTCGATTTGTTTTCAGGAGCACTTTCATTTCCAATTTAGTTTTGTTGCAATGAATGGCGTTCAGCTTTGTTTGTTTTACCAGGTACCACTTGAAATTTGATTAACACATTTTTTTTACTTGCTTTCTAAAGAATTGCAGGATTTTTATTTCTCATCAAGGAATGATATAACCCTATTCAACATGGCTACCATGATTTTTTATGGCGTTATCAAATCTAAAAATTTGGAGAAATTTTCAATACATTAAATATTGATTTTGACGATTGGAAATATATTAATTTATCAGAATTCATTTCTAATTTAGCGAATAAAGATTTCTGTGTTACATCACTTATTTCTTCTACTTACACCAATTATGAGTTTCGCAAAATAGGACTAGGACTACTCTACTCGTGATTGAATAACAACAGCCTACATTAACTGAGCAGCTATATAGAAAAATGGCTATGAGCGTTAGTAAATATCAACAAGTGTCAATAAGAAAATTCCATTACTTTTTTAGTATTATTTAAAAGTTCAATAATGAACTAGGGTAAGGAAATCGGCGGCCCTTGGCCGAATAAGGTTAAATAAGCACATGAAATGCTTTTAGCAAATCAACTTACAGCACAATAATGTTAGTTAATACATGGGCAGCTTATATACAATATTGAAAATGCAGTGTCATCTTTAACTCGTTGAATTTTTTATATTTATGCTCTTAAAGAATTTTTTCGAAAAATGCAATCTTGCATGAATTTTGTTACGACGAATGACACTACACGTGGGGCAACTATTCAAACAGTAACCATTGTCAACAGGTAGTCCACGAACAGCCTGCGCGGTGACCCGCCCCAAGCCCAACTCTAATATATTCAATCAATAATAAACACTTGGTGATTTTTAAAACAGGGGGCTGACACTCATTTTTACAGAAAAAAAATTGTAAACAAAAAGTTTTTTGAACAAAAGTAAATCTACACAAAATGCAATCGTCTGTTTTTAGCAGTAAATCGATTGATGACATCTTGAATTATAGTAAACTATTTTCAATTTTGAGGAGAAGAGAACTTTTCAATTAAGTGTTCGCAGCTGATCCCAAAGAGGGGCGGTTGCCCCTACCCCCTTAGATGCGCCACTTTCTCATCGATTGTGAGGTTGGGATAAAAAATATAAGAGTGTCTGATGTTTGTAGAACCTCCTTTTTTGCACTGCGATCATATACTTTATGAAGTCCAGCTACTATATATTATCACATAAATTCTTTAATTTCACATCTATCGACTTGCTTCTAAGGTATTTTCTTCACCTCTAAGGCCACGGTTAGACTAGTGATTGGTTAAAAGTGATCTGTCACTTTTGAAAGCGTTGCACGTCTAACCACCCGAGATAATTAGCGATGTGACGATCACGAAGAAATCGTGCGTGTTCGATATTTCATTTGTGATTGGCGTGCAGAGCGCGTAGTCTAACCACACCCATATTTGTGATTATAATGTAACAATTACTAAAAGTGATTTGCGTAGCAATTTAAAAAGCCTCAATAAGCCTTGTGCCAAACTGAAGTTCATCAAATTATATTATTATGATATGTATTATATTTATATCGACGGTTTGCACCTTAAAAACCGTATTTACCTAGCATTCTTATATAATTTTAATACATACTCCATAATTTTGTGCCATTAATTGCTATGAATGCAAAACAGAAGGCTGTTGTTACTTTTTCTCTCTGTGCTTTAATACACAATTACAATGCCACCAAAACGACAAATTCACACAAGAAAATTTGTTGAAAGATGCAATGAATCAGTGATTCTAAACTAAATATGAACAGGGATTTATCGAATTCATTTCAGTTTGAAAAATTACTGGAAAAATAATTACACATTTTACGAGACTCTATTGCTTATAATAACTTTGCGGTATTTGGCTGATGATGCCTCATTTCGAAGTCTTTCTTTTCTTTTTAATTAAATTAATAAAATCCGAAATATTTTCGTCAAGCGTCTCCGTGTGAGGCATTCTTTTTTTACCGCGAATTACCCTGTTATAATCAACATTGTAGTTGTAATTCATTTACAAAAATAATGTGCGCACTGTTGATATATTGATTTATTTTATTTTGCATTTCCTGATAAGGCATAATGTCTAAGTGCTGGAATTTGTTAAAATATGCTTTACAGATAACGCTATTTCAAATTCATCAATAATTGTACATTTAATCATAATTTTAGAGCATAATTTTACTACAGTCAGAAATTCTAGTTGTTTCTTTACAAAAACATTGCGCATGCGTCACAAATCGCCTAGTGTAACCACTCTAATGTGATTGGTAAGCTGTTTTCATCACAACAACAATTATATTTGCAATGCAGTCTAACCACTCACTGGTGATGCAATTTTGTAATTGCTTTCGTGACCAATCACCTAGTTTAATCGTGGCCTAAAGGAATTATTCCCACTAAATTTTGATGAGTTCACAAGTTTGTATAATTTTTGTTTAATGTACCAAATTGCTCCTTAACTTCCTAATAGCTATTAGAACTTTGAAGATTTAAAATTTCTTCATCAAAGTCACCGACTGTTGCATTGATGCTTTTTGCAAAATTGAGAAATCTCATTTATATTTAAGATTTCAGATTTCATTGCGATTTTCACTGTTATCTACCGCCTTACTTTTCATATATTTAAATTCTCATTCCTGGCGTCTTAGAACTTGACATAGTAACTGAATTATGTAAAAACCGTACCATACAAAAACTCAAAAATTAGTTAAAATTTAAAAATACACATGTATTTTTTGGGTACAAACTAAATCAATATTAATAAAATGTTCATGAAATCATTGTACTAAGGTTTTCAAGCATTGAATTACTATAACAAACTAGCAACCATTATAAAACAAGAGTTTTAACGGATCTCTTTTGGGGTAAAAAAGTTACCCAAACTTAGTCTATTGATGTTTTCGAAAAATCTAAGTCTAGACAAAGTTAGAATGGTTCCCATAATCCAAAACCAAAAAATACTTTAAAAAAGCGGAAAAGCCACAATACATCAGTTTTTTCATATTCGATTTACGCTCAAAATCCAATTGTAGTTGTTCTTGGGGTAACAAAATCACCCCAAACTTAGCTTAGCCATTAAAAGATATAAGTGCTATAAAACGAATGAATTGCTGTATAAAAATAAAGCATGTGGCCCACTAAAATCAGTAACAGTTGTTGATATTAGACAGCAAGGCATTAATCAATTTATATTTATTGCAATGTTAGATAGGCTAAGGTCGACCATAAAAGGCCAAAGATCTCAAATTTCATATTTTTGACATAATGTTTAGTTTAAGCGTCAAGGAATGTGCAATTCTATCCACACTATTCAATGAATATACAACACGCATTGGAAATTAATAAACTCCAATTTTATTACATTTTTATATATATCTGAAATAGTTTCAGTGAAATTTGCGCTTTTCTATCATCTCCATCAGACTACAAATTGAATAATACGACAATTATTTCTAATCCATTTAACTAATTTCGTTATTGGCTAAAATTCAAAAATTATTAAACTATGGAAGACCCCTTCATATTAAAAAAAAACTTCAATAAGCTCATTGTAGGACTAATAAAAAAGCATCTAGATTGATAAAATATCATTCTGTTTCACAGCAGCATTCATTTCGTAATGTAGTTGGATAACATGGCTTTTTTCAGGATTGAATATTTCGCATTTAAAATTGCTTATAAAATTTAGAGAAGAACTACTCAGTTTTAAAGATTAGCAAACATATTTTGAACTCGATTAGCCCAAGAATGAGCAGAGCAATGCAGTTTATTATATTTAATAATAATGTGATAACAGTCAGTCAATAAGAATCCAGGTCAGACCGCACACACAATTTCAAAATATAAGGATACAAAGCGCCAAAACCGAATATTTTTTAGAAAACAAGTAATTTTCGTGAAGAACTACAAATTTTAATAGCCTAAGGAAAATTAATCTCACGTTATAAGTTTTTATGACAAAATGAAGCAGTGATAATGTAAGTAAGTAATCAAGATCAGACCGACTTATATATTCTATTACAATCACGTTAGACGATTTTAAATATTTTCCCATGTATAAAGATAGGTAGTAAAATGCAATTCACAGCGGCATCTTTTGAAATAATTTGGAATATTGGAACTCAAATTTGGTGTAATGAATGAAGCAGTTCTTATTCTTATCTGAATTTTGCATTCAAAATGATATAATTTTGAAAAGACGGTATCTAACGCTAGCATATAATGGCCTGAATTTTTAGGTAGGTTAAATAGAGTCACGTAAAGGCACATCTCCAATTGTATTAATTCCATCTGTAAAAATACATTTCAATTCTCAAACTACATTGAAGCTAAGTGTTTGTTTCAAGTGATACCAAATTTTATTTAATATAAAAATTACGTAAATAGTCATAACTGATATATGCAATTTTATTAATTAATCAAGCCACTGTTCGATTAAAACACATTTCATTAATTATCCCCATTATCCGTAAGCATTTGAAACAGTAATATTTAAATCAGAAGACCAACCAGTTGTTTCGTCGATAATGGTCACAGATTGAGTATCGTTTTCACCAATTATGCCATTTTCCACATTAGAAATGATAAATTTGAATCTTTCCACGTCTTCGCCTCTATCATCTTTAAATAGTTTCAAACGAAATGAACCACTTGAACTACCTAAGGCATACTTAAGCTGAATACCTAAAGCCATTTGCGATCCCCATATATGTTTATATTTATCAGTTTAGTGCAAGCAAAAATACTGTTTTAACATCTTGAAATAACCTAGTCTCGGATTTAAAATTACAGAAAATAACTTTCGCTTTTTATAGGGTAAATCGTGCTATGGTGATGACTCAATAAAAAAAAATTTGTTGGAAGCAAATTTTTTTAATTATATTTTGATTCTTGACTGAATTAAAGATAATAATTGCTAATTGTTTTTCAAGCTCCTTCGTTATCTAAGATGTATTTGGTATTACCAGATTTAAACCAATGCCTCAGCGCTGTTCTTATCGATTTGGTAAATACGTTGTCGTCTTAATTTTAGTTTTATCATGCGTCAACTTTGCCCGAAAACATACTATTTGAATTTTTTATCATATACCGGTATCTCAAGGCAATAATCCCTTAATTTCAGATTTGATAATTTCTTAAAATAAATCGCAGGCAAGAATTATTTAATAGATAGTGACTGCACTATTTCAACATGTAGAAATGGCTTCAGATGCAGCAGATTAATCTTATTCGATTTTGAGCATAAATTTTAACATACACTTTCAACTAAAACACCAAAAGAGCGAATTTCTATCAAACTGGGAAGTGTTTCATAGGAATGAATTGATATATTTGTACTATCATCAGCGATATTTCATATTACGTCAATCGCTATCATCTCACATATGTAAACAATGATGCCAGGATTGTAATCAATTCTAAGATAATTTTGAAACTCAAAAGTAAGAACATTTCGTATGATTAGAAACTAGCTGTTCCATTTTAACGTTCGTAGTCCGCCGCAAAAGCATTGCAGTCAGAAGTTAAGAAACAATATTATTATTGCAGGGTCTGAACTGAGGCCCTTCCTACACAAAGCTTAAATTTCTTACATTTAAAAAGATTTAATCGAAAAATAAGGGCCACCCTGTTCCTTCGCCTCTGATTGTATCGGCTAACATTCTCCATTTCAATGTAGCATTATAGGTTACTGATGTAATAAGCAAATGGATGACATTTTGTTTTTCGTATATGGTTATTTGTTTGGTCTTTCTGATGTATTTAAGAAACAATAGCGTTGCGATATTGCATGTTACATCAAATTGTCTACAATTGAGCAATGTTTGGATTGTTTACAAATGTCTTATTTTTTCTAAAACCAAATTTGAAAATTCAACCAGCTTGCTTTATTGGGATATCCATATAAATTTTCAAAAAAATCCCCTTAATTGTTAGGTAACAAGTACATTCATACACCTACACACAATTCAGCTTTATTATTTGTAGGTCTAAAAAAAAGTCTATATTAACGAATATGCATTTGTGCAAAAGAAGTGATTTTTGATAAGCAAAATAAGTTTATTAGAATAAATTTGGGCAGAAAGACACATGCACGCATGTACTTTATAAAATTCAATATAAGAATACTATTCAATTGACAACATGGTTTGCTAAAATAAGTTTTTCTAGGTTTTGCATTTTGAAATAAGATTTTATGGACTTAATAGTTGTATTTGTAAAAATACGAAAATAGTTAAAAAATGAAAATAAACATTGGCAGTTGATCTTATTTACACACATATATTCATATACATATAAATTGTTTTCAAATGCGTATATTTGCAAGTGAAATAGAGGTAAATTAAGTAATTTCTTAAAACGTATAAATAAAACCTTTTTCAAATCGCACTTCATTTTCTTCATTAAATAAACTGAAGTCTTCATTCAGTCGTGCGCTAATCGATTTTATTTCAATTCTCGCCACAGAGAGATTATCAATTTTTCCTTTTCTTTCCAAAGCAATTGAAACAATTCCTTGATCTTCACAGTACGAAGTGTGCTTGCTTTTAAAACTTATAGCTGACCAAGAAAATTTAAACCTAAATAAAGGCATAGACTATTTAAAAGAATATTATTGTAATTAATAAATTTCAAGCAATCTGTATATTTGCATTCCATAGATTGAAATTAATACAAATAACATATTAAACTTTAATGCAACTTCTTACTTCTTTAAATATCTGTGCCATACGTTGAACGCAACATCTCATTCACAACTGCTCGAAATCAGTTTAAAGATTTTCTTCCGCTGTTCAATGAGAAATGCATCTGTCGAATTCATTTGTTGAGCAATGTACAAAATTTTTGGCAAATCAAACAAAGAAAGTTCCATTTGAAACCAAAGCTTGAAATTTGCTCAATTGTTTTTGCTATTGAAATTTGGTTTTTAACTATAGCATATAATTGAAGAATAATTGTTGCACTTTACACAATTACCACTAAATGCTTATTGTTGAATTTGCATCTGAGTCTCAAATTAAGATCTGATCATTTAATCTAAGGAAGATAAACTGAAATTAATAACAAACACAGCATATATACATATATATATATATATATATAGGTTCATCAGTAATCACTTACACTTGATTAGTCACTTTATTATCATCTGGATCTTTAACTTCGAATACAAATTGATCTTCAGTAGCTCGAGTAGATGAAGAAATTAAGTATGCAATTTCAGAAACTCTAATGTCTGCTAATGTAAATGATCTAATGGAGCGATTTTCAAGCTTATGAATAAGATCCCCGTGTTTAGGGGCTTTTACTACAGTAAATACCAGCATTTCCGGTAGGTAGCCTGAGCCAACAACCTAAATTTATATAATGTCTCTATATATTCGTTGATATTAATTCAGCAATCCCTAAAACGCTTCGCACACGTTAACTAATAGTTTTTAGAAACCGTAGCTGTTCTAAGATATTCATCATTACTCTTTCCTAATGTATGTAAACGATTCTATAAGTATTTGCGCTATTCCGTAATTCATGGCAACCTTGCAGAAAATAGATCAAGTTAAAAAAAATTTTAAATTATCGATTTATAGAACCTCAAAATGTTATCATATAACAAATTCCAACTAAAAACAAACTTAAAGGTGTTCAACATAGAAATAGTGTAATAAATTACTTATTTATAATTACGGAAATCTGTGACCAATTTAACGACAAAAAATTACAAGTACTTGAATGGAAAACAATTTTACTAGCCAAAATTAAATATTAATAAGATGTATACTGCTTAGTTGTAAAACGAGCGGGTTTGGACTGAGATATTCTTCTAAATTAGGTTGAAATAAGTTAAAATATTTGAAAGTAGTTCATCTTTAATTGAAATTCGTGGAAAATTCTTACTAATTAAACTGTTTTTATACATTTGATTAAGTATTTGCAATTTAAATTCTGCACTCTATTATTATTATGATAAATGTATATATGAAGTTTCAATGGAGATTACAGCAGCTAAATTAAAGAAAACATTTTATAAAGCTATTATTGCGAGATTCCCTGTGCTTTTAAATGTTATTTCAGGGTCAATTTTTTCAGTTTAAGAATCAAGTACGCAATCAAAAGCCTGTGATCACATCTTTCAACAGAAACACTTGAACCATTTCATTACTATATTTTTCAATAAATACAAATACACTACAAATTTGTTACTTTTATTATAAAACTTTCTAAATATTTAAAAAACATCTAAATTACTTCCATTCTAAAATTCGTTCATATCCTTTTTTAGCCAAATTCTAAAAATCGGATTGGGTTAGGGTCGAGTTCCAAAATTTCAACCCGATTACCACCATGGTATACTGTACGACAAAATTTCTACCCTGTAGGTTAAAATATCAGCGTGCAGATTCCAAGAAAATTGAATGATACGAAAAAGAAAGCGTATATATACTCTAGTGTTTACTGTTTCAATATTCAATAGGCTCCCAAGATTTTGAAATACAATGTCTTAGTCAATTTGGCAGAGATTTGATCAGATGTTGCTCAGTGCGTTTTGTAATTTGGAATGCAGAAGCTTAAATTTCGTCAAGGACATACTTTCAACGTTGTCTTTGAGTTTCCTTATATTTTCAATGGGGACACATCTGGTTAGTTCGGAAGCAATTGTAAAATAATCAAATTTTTGGCTTCAAAAAATTCTTGAATATCTTGAAGAGTGAGGTTATACTTCGTCCTACTGCAATATTGAGGATATTTCTACTCTCGATTTTACCGGAAATTATTGTTAGCCAAAATCCTCAAGAAATCAAGACACCCAAGACTTTAACTAAGGGAGACAACTTTTGGGATCTGACTACAGATCTACTTATAACGGCCTCGATGTTCTAGCAGCGGAGCAAAACATTTGACAGAACTCCGATTTGAATGATCGCCTATTTTGCGTAAGCATTTGAGAATACCTCACGGAATTTTTTGGATCACCCGCTGCTTGAACGTTCAATTTTGGTGCATATGATTGAGGTATATGCCAGGTAAACTAGCATGTTGTTCAAGACAAACTAACAAGTCAAAGTCGGCAGCTTTTTATGTATATATAGTCCTACATGATCACTGTAAATTATCAGTGTTTTAATAAACGTTTCGCATTACTCGTAATCTCATACGTTAGTACATGGTGACAGAATGTCTTCGGAAGCGCTAAGACCACAGCCTCTTAAAATCAAAGCAGAATATCCAAATTGTTTCTTCGACTTTAATCTCATTTTCGAGGCAATTGAGTTTGATGGAAGGAACAGCAAGTAAAATTGAGATCCAATAAAATTTTCAATAATTTTACCTGTTTAAAATGGGTTTTCCCCCACAAATAGTTAATTTGATAAAGGCTTTATATAATAATAACACATCTTATCTTCTATTAAATGGTCACATTTCTCCACCTATCAATGTAAGAAGAGGTGTAAGGCAAGGATGCCCACTATCTTGTCTACTCTTTAACTTTGTTGTTGAGCCTTTTTTAAGAATGGTAAATGAATGTCAGATAATCAAAGGTTTCAAATATAAATCGATAGAAATTAAATCTTGCTTTTGCTGACGATATTTCTTTCATTGTCTCCAGCTCTCATAGTTTAAATACTATAAACAAATTTATTATAGAATTTAGCAAGATCAGTGGATTGTCTATGAACAAGAAAAAGACAATATACTCTGGACTGCATAGAGCAATTTACTGGAAGGCTGACTGTTCTGTTAACCATGAGGAAATCAATTTATTGGGTATAAAAATATCATTAAAGGGCCCCATAAACTTAGACCTCAATGCTTTTCTAGCAGAAAATAAGAGTTTAATTAACTTTATCAGTAATCGAAAAATGTCTCTTTATGGTAAGGCTAAGGCTTTTAACTCCTTATTAATATCTAAATTAATATATAAGCTGCAATACCATCCAGCTGTTGCAGAAAATAACATAGTGCAGAAGGCAATCAATGAAGCAGTCTGGAAGAATCTAAACCATACCAGACCAACATCCTTGCTATATTGTAGTTTTAGCCAAGGAGGAATCCAGATGGGGAATATACTTCATATACAGTCGTCATCAAAAATAAATATTATAAGCACCATTTTGAATTCTACATGGCACCCAGTACACAGTCTGTGTTCAGAAATAATTCGGGCAAATACAGCAAGGCACAGCTTAATAGATATGGTTTGCAACATCACAATAACGAATCCCTTAATTATGCAGTGTCCTACATTGGCAGCAATATTTCGAGTTATGCAGAAATTTAAATTCCAACTGAATCCATCTAATTGCAGTGCAGCTCTTCCTAATTTAGTATCTAATAAAAGATTCTTTAGTACTAACATTATTTTAAATGAGGATCTAGAGCCAACAAGCTTGTGCAATTTCATAATTAAAAAGAGAGGCCAGATACTGCAACTAAAATCAAAATGTAAAGGGAAAATATTGTCTAACTTTGTGTACTCAGATGATCCCAGTACTAAAAGAACAGTACAGAAGGCAGTGAGTTATTGGAACACGCCACAGAATATATTAATTAAGATTATTAATAAAATAAGGTGTAAAAGGTTTCGCCCATACTATAAAACCATCATGTATAAGGTACATTTAAACAGGATAATCAATCGTGACAAGTTCTATTTTTCACGACTAATAGAAACACCTTTATGCAGGCTGTGTAACAGTGAAAACGAGAACCCAAAACATCTAATCTTTCACTGTGCCAAGAGAATCCATGAGAAACCTGCCGAATTTGGAAGCATCAGATATCATAAATGCAGATGACCTAACATCAATCGTCAATTATATAATTAAATCAATTACTTCCCCTAAGGAATGTTTTTTAGTTATTTTTACTACCTTGTATATATTACTTTTATTAACCGGACCCCTTTTTAGATTGACGTGTCCTTATTTCTTTTTAACAGCCTCTTTTATTGTAAGTAAATGTGTGTGTATCTCTTTG
Source organism: Hofstenia miamia (assembly GCA_900660155.1). Classification (NCBI taxonomy): domain Eukaryota; kingdom Metazoa; phylum Xenacoelomorpha; order Acoela; family Hofsteniidae; genus Hofstenia; species Hofstenia miamia. Next base: position 87,993 of record CABFPE010000785.1, read on the forward strand.
TTTAACTAGCTTTGTGTGTTTCCGTTGTGTCCACTTTATTTCCACTTTTGGATCTCTTATGGTAATATTCTCGTTATTTTCTCTTGGTTGTTAATACCTTGTTATTCCGTTTTCTGGAAATAGTTGTATATTTTGTAAATAATTGTCTTTCTTTGTCAGGTTGAGGTGTGCGGTGTATTTTAGTACTATGATGACAAGAACTGCTTGGTCAGTAAATATGTAAATACTGATGTAAATAACTGAAGCCAAGAAAAAATTATCAGTTCTTAATCTGAGTCTCTTTTTGTGAGATATAAAAATTGAGATGTTGTGCAGAACTTAGCTATATCTTTATAACGTAGGCTTACAATGAATTTATTATCTCGGCTAAGCTCTATAAGAAGCATATTTTGCATGTGCCTTGGCAACAAAGAATAAACAAACTTAACAGTATTTCCTATGTAAAATTTTAACTGCTAATTCTAAAAAATATATTAATTGACAATTTTAAAGCTATTCTATATAATTTTGAGTACGAATTAATTTGACTTCCTATTTTATTAAAGCGATTGTTGATGCCAATATTGAATAGTTTTAGCACATATTTTAATTAAATAAGAACAACAATGACAAAATTAAGTGGATAATAATACTGTAGTTAAACAATTATTCAATTAAAAGTATCTGTTATAGCAAATTATTGAAAGCTATTAATAAACCGTCATAAAAACCATTATTAATGCTAATTGTTAATTAAACTGCACACAAGTAAAACACAAAAGGTTAAATGTAGGGAAATCGTAGACCACATAAACCAGATTCCTGCGTTATCAGCTAAGGAAGCTAGTCTATGGATGGGAGCGCAAAACAAGACACTATGCTAAGAAATATTATACTAACCCATTGAGCAAGACTTTCCTAAATGTTTCAAGTTTAAGAGTCATCAGCCAAGTAATCGCTGCAGTTATTCAATTGACGAATGCACAATTTGTATGCTCAAAACAGTATGGATTCAGTATTAAAAATATAGAGTCGCAATAAGAAATCAATTTAGTAGTTTATATTTTCGAAGGAATTTCAGTATGTTAAAAGAGTCACTGTCTAATATTTAACAAAATTCTATTAAGTAAATCATTTCAAATGAAAATATTCGTATGCAAACGGCATTTTACAGAATTCTAATTTAATTAAAAAATTATCTATTACTCAATATGTAATTCAAAATTCTTTTACTGTAGTTGTATTCTCTTGCTTGAAGCAACTAAATTGCAGATAATATTTATATGAAGGTCAGACCTTCAACACCAATTTTAAGTGTTCACACGATGAGTGTTAATGATGATATTAAATGATTATATTTAGTAATATATTAGCGACTAGCAACGCGTTTGCTTTAAAATCATAGCTAAACATGGATAAAACAGAACCTCCAACGAACCGCCAAGTCATTCAATATAGCTATTTCTTACAAAATAGCGATCCGGACATTACTATGAAATATACTACTGGCAGAATATTAATTCGTATTTTCACAATCTAATTAATTAATTTTATGTCTACTTTTAGATTTTCTATAAGAAGTAAACTGTCTACCTTACCTCCGTGATGGGTAAAAAGCGCAAACCTACTCTAACTAGAGCTGATGCAGCAAAGAAATTCTGCAGACAACCATCTCCGTTGGATAAAACAGAACCTCCAACGAACCGCCAAGTCATTCAATATAGCTATTTCTTACAAAATAGCAATCCGGACATGAAGGACTATGAAATATCAAAAATAATCGCTAATGACATCATAGACATTTGGCGTGCTGTAAATCCTAGGCTCCCATTATATGATAAATATTATATAGTGAAGCTTGTAGATACTCTCTGTTTCAAAAAGGTAAAAGAAATGAACCGAAAGTCTCTCTCTGCCAAGAAAGAACAAAATCTAGAGGACAAAATTGATAGACTGTTTGACATTTCTGCGTGTACGTGTAAATTGCTAGTTCGACCATGCGACGACAATTTTGTAAAGTGCAAAAATAAAAACTGTCAAGTACAACATATCATATGTACCTGTCCGCCATCAAAAAAGGTACCAATAGAGGAGAGAGAATATCTGCGTGACCAAAGGGCCAAGATAGACCCAAAAGGTTCCTTCCAACTCGGTCCTGTTGATAAAGCAGCAGTTAAGAGTTCAAAGGTCCTTAAAAGCAGAACAGAAACTACAATTCTACTTTCGCTACAACATCGTCCCAAAATATAGATTTGAGTTCTGAAGAATCGGAAAGATCAGCTGATAACGATGAAGATGATGAGTTCAGTCCAAATACCATTGTAAGTGGTGGCTACAGTTTTCTCAAAACTCCCAGATTCGCGATGGAATTGGTTCGAGGTGATGTATCCTCTAGGCTAGGTGCTAGTCTGGCTAACGCCTTAATCCTTGATCTAAAGGTGATGGAACTGTTAAAAGATGAATTATAATTTCGATGTGAAACAAATAATAATTGATAAGTCAAAACTGGACAGGGAAAAGTCTAGAATTAAGTGTATGAGTGATGAAAAGCATACTCAGAATCTAGAGAAGTATATCTGCATCGGTGTAGATGGAAAAGTTGATAAAGAGACCATGTTATATAAAGAAGTGACTGACGAAAAGGGAGATAAGAAACTGAAACAAGCAAGGGGTAAAGTACATCATTTGACCTTCACTCAGGAAATGAACATGGAGAGTACCTCACCCATAGACTATACCCTTGGAAAGGAGCGACTGGCCTTCTCCAGGCAGAGGAAACTGCTAGTGTTTTGGAAGAGTTCAGTAGCACAGAAACTATCAAAGCTGTACTTCTAGATAATACAAGCACCAAGACAGGTTGGGAAAGTGGCCTTGTAACATGTCTTGAAACTAAAATAAACCGAAAGCTGCACACTATAGGATGCTCCTTGCATCTAAATGAGTTATCATTTCGTGCTATTTTCAAACATTTAGATGTTAGATGGTACAAGTAAAAGTCCCACTGCTTTTACTGGACCAATCTGTAAACTATGCGAAAAAGACTTTCATGAGCTACCGCAAGTAAATTTCGCCAAATTCTGTGGGGCCTTAGACGACATGTTCTTCCCGGAAGATACCCTGAAAGATCTTAGCAGTGATCAACGTCTTCTTTTAGAGTATGCACTTGGTATATCGCGTGGTAAGGTTAATCCAAGATACGCAGCGTGGAAAATTGGTCCACTCAATCACGCGAGGTGGTTAACGTTGGCGATTAGACTGATGAGTCTATGGGTAAGAGGTGCTTACCCTTCAGAACTATATGAACCAAACAACAGTCTGAAGATGTTTGTGATGTCGCTTTCAATAATCTGAAATACAATGCTTTCTGCCTACTTCCATAAAACATGTTGGTATCAATGTTGAAGTTTGAGGATTTAGAAATGAGAGAAACAGCATTGAGAAAGATTGTGTCCATCTGAAAGGTAAAATCCACAAAGAAAAGATTGAAGAAGATTACAATTATTAACTTTTAATCTAATCGTTGGTCAGAACTAATAAACCTTTCTCAGAGTGGCATATGTAAGCCTGCACTCACAGAATGACATTTTGACAATGATCTTCAGGAAGCTTTGCTGAATGGTACTAAATTAGAACTATCAGATCTACCCTCACACTCACAGATTGTTGAAAGAGCTGTAAAGTTAACCTCCGCGGCTTCACATACAGTATACGAACTGGAGGCTAGGCACAAACACATCGTTGCTAAAGTACTCAGTCGTAAATTGAGACCTTCTTATGTTTCAAAAGAGTACTACAGTGAAAATTATGATGAACTTTTGTTCTAAATTAGTTATTTTGCCCAAATCACTCTCACAAAAAATCATACAATATAAACATTTCATCAGTATTTTAGAGTGTTTTGTATTTAAAACAATAGTAGAAATAGAGCAATTTTGCCTGTATTTTGCCTATATTTTAAAAATTATTTCCTCAAAAAAATGGTTGAAGTCTCAGATATGCTATTTTGGTTGCTTCTATATAATAGTCAAAGGAAAATATCTCCACCAGTCCAAAGGTCATATCTCAAAAAATTCGAAAAATCGACCCGCCTTAATATTATATATATATATATATATATATATATATTGTATTAAAGAGAAAGAGCTTTTTCGACATTTATGCACTCTGCAACATTACAACATGCATGGGCAACTCTTAAGAAGATAAGAAGACTTAATTCTTGAAAATTTGAATTACTTTGATGAATTTTGGTGAAGACTATTTAACTGCGATGTTCCCTATCTGTATTTTACATTTCTATCTATCTATCTATTAATCATTTTGTGAAAATTCACTATTAATTCTAACAAAACAAAACGCATGTATTATACATTTTTACATTTTTATTACATTATTAATCATTTTGTCATTTTGT
>CABFPE010000785.1:100264-114340 GCA_900660155.1 Hofstenia miamia
TAATAATGTAAATAATAGATAAAAATGTATAATACATGCGTTTTGTTTTGTTAGAATTAATAGTGAATTTTCACAAAATGATTATGTAAATAATAGATAGAAATGTAAAATACAGATAGGGAACATCGCCAATAAATAGTCTTCACCAAAATTCCTCAAAGTAATTCAAATTTTCAAGAATTAAGGTTGAACATCTTCTTAAGAGTTGCCCATGCAGCACGTAATGTTGCAGAGTGCATAAATGTCGAAAAAGCTCTTTCTCTTTAATACATTGAAGTTATATATATATATATATATATAATATTAAGGCGGGTCGATTTTTCGAATTTTTTGAGATATGACCTTTGGACTGGTGGAGATATTTTCCTTTGACTATTATATAGAAGCAACCAAAATAGCATATCTGAGACTTCAACCATTTTTTTGAGGAAATAATTTTTAAAATATAGGCAAAATACAGGCAAAATTGCTCTATTTCTACTATTGTTTTAAATACAAAACACTCTAAAATACTGATGAAATGTTTATATTGTATGATTTTTTGTGAGAGTGATTTGGGCAAAAGGTGGAAATAACTAATTTAGAACAAAAGTTCATCATAATTTTCACTGTAGTACTCTTTTGAAACATAAGAAGGTCTCAATTTACGACTGAGTACTTTAGCAACGATGTGTTTGTGCCTAGCCTCCAGTTCGTATACTGTATGTGAAGCCTCGGAGGTTAACTTTACAGCTCTTTCAACAATCTGTGAGTGTGAGGGTAGATCTGATAGTTCTAATTTAGTACCATTCAGCAAAGCTTCCTGAAGATCATTGTCAGAAATGTCTTCTGTGAGTGCAGGCTAACATATGCCACTCTGAGAAAGGTTTATTAGTTCTGACCAATGATTAGCTTCAAAGTTAATAGTTGTAATCTTTTTCAATCTTTTCTTTGTGGATTTTTCCTTTCGGATGGACAAAATCTTTCTCATGCTGTTTCTCTCACTTCTAAATCCTCGCACTTCAACATTGATACCAACATGTTTTCTGGAAGTAGGCCGAAAGCATTGTATTTCAGATTATTGAAAGCGACATCACGAACATCTTCAGACTGTTGTTTGGTTCATATAGTTCTGAAGGGTAAGCACCTCTTACCCATAGACTCATCAGTCTAATCGCCAACGTTAACCACCTCGCGTGATTGAGTGGACCAATTTTCCACGCTACGTATCTTGGATTAACCTTACCACGCGATATACCAAGTGCATACTCTAAAAGAAGACGTTGATCACTGCTAAGATCTTTCAGGGTATCTTCCGGGAAGAACATGTCGTCTAAGGCCCCACAGAATTTGGCGAAATTTACTTGCGGTAGCTCATGAAAGTCTTTTTCGCATAGTTTACGGATTGGTCCAGTAAAAGCAGTGGGACTTTTACTTGTACCATCTAAATGTTTGAAAATAGCACGAAATGGTAACTCATTTTGATGCAAGGAGCATCCTATCGTGTGCAGCTTTCGGTTTATTTTAGTTTCAAGACATGTTACAAGGCCACTTTCCCAACCTGTGTTGGTGCTTGTATTATCTAGAAGTACAGCTTTGATAGTTTCTGTGCTACTGAACTCTTCCAAAACACTAGCAGTTTCCTCTGCCTGGAGAAGGCCAGTCGCTCCTTCCAACGGTATCACTCTATGGGTGAGGTACTCTCCATGTTCATTTCCTGATTCTTTAGTGAAGGTCAAATGATGTTCTTTACCCCTTGCTTGTTTCAGTTTCTTATCTCCCTTTTCTTCAGTCACTTCTTTATATAACATGGTCTCTTTATCAACTTTTCCATCTACACCGATGCAGATATACTTCTCTAGATTCTGAGTATGCTTTTCATCACTCATACACTTAATTCTAGACTTTTCCCTGTCCAGTTTTGACTTATCAACTATTATTTGTTTCACATCGAAATCATCTTTTAACAGTTCCATCACCTTTAGATCAAGGATTAAGGCGTTAGCCAGACTAGCACCTAGCCTAGAGGATACATCACCTCGAACCAATTCCATCGCGAATCTGGGAGTTTTGAGAAAACTGTAGCCACCACTTACAACGGTATTTGGACTGAACTCATCATCTTCATCGTTATCAGCTGATCTTTCCGATTCTTCAGAACTCAAATCTATATTTTGAGACGATGTTGTAGCGAAAGTAGAACCTGCTTTTGTAGTTTCTGTTCTGCTTTTAAGGACCTTTGAACTCTTAACTGCTGCTTTATCAACAGGACCGAGTTGGAAGGAACCTTTTGGGTCTATCTTGGCCCTTTGGTCACGCAGATATTCTCTCTCCTCTATTGGTACATTTTTTGATGGCGGACAGGTACATATGATATGTTGTACTTGACAGTTTTTATTTTTGCACTTTACAAAATTGTCGTCGCATGGTACACGCAGAAATGTCAAACAGTCTATCAATTTTGTCCTCTAGATTTTGTTCTTTCTTGGCAGAGAGAGACTTTCGGTTCATTTCTTTTACCTTTTTGAAACAGAGAGTATCTACAAGCTTCACTATATAATATTTATCATATAATGGGAGCCTGAGAATTACAGCATGCCAAATGTCTATAATGTCATTAGCGATTATTTTTGATATTTCATAGTCCTTAATGTCCGGATCGCTATTTTGTAAGAAATAGCTATATTGAATGACTTGGCGGTTCGTTGGAGGTTCTGTTTTATCCAACGGGGATGGTTGTCCGCAGGATTTCTTTGCTGCATCAGCTCTAGTTAGAGTAGGTTTGCGCTTTTTACCAATCACGGAGGTAAGGTAGACAGTTTACTTCTTATAGAAAATCTAAAAGTAGACATAAAATTAATTAATTAGATTGTGAAAATACGAATTAATATTCTGCCAGTAGCATATTTTATAGTTTTCACCCACCCACTANGCATGCCAAATGTCTATAATGTCATTAGCGATTATTTTTGATATTTCATAGTCCTTAATGTCCGGATCGCTATTTTGTAAGAAATAGCTATATTGAATGACTTGGCGGTTCGTTGGAGGTTCTGTTTTATCCAACGGGGATGGTTGTCCNCATTCTTATTGCGTTGATTAAGGTTATGGATAGCTAGATTTGAACTGTTTAGCTATGATTTTAAAGCAAACGCGTTGCTAGTCGCTAATATATTACTAAATATAATCATTTAATATCATCATTAACACTCATCGTGTGAACACTTAAAATTGGTGTTGAAGGTCTGACCTTCATATAAATATTATCTGCAATTTAGTTGCTTCAAGCAAGAGAATACAACTACAGTAAAAGAATTTTGAATTACATATTGAGTAATAGATAATTTTTTAATTAAATTAGAATTCTGTAAAATGCCGTTTGCATACGAATATTTTCATTTGAAATGATTTACTTAATAGAATTTTGTTAAATATTAGACAGTGACTCTTTTAACATACTGAAATTCCTTCGAAAATATAAACTACTAAATTGATTTCTTATTGCGACTCTATATTTTTAATACTGAATCCATACTGTTTTGAGCATACAAATTGTGCATTCGTCAATTGAATAACTGCAGCGATTACTTGGCTGATGACTCTTAAACTTGAAACATTTAGGAAAGTCTTGCTCAATGGGTTAGTATAATATTTCTTAGCATAGTGTCTTGTTTTGCGCTCCCATCCATAGACTAGCTTCCTTAGCTGATAACGCAGGAATCTGGTTTATGTGGTCTACGATTTCCCTACATTTAACCTTTTGTGTTTTACTTGTGTGCAGTTTAATTAACAATTAGCATTAATAATGGTTTTTATGACGGTTTATTAATAGCTTTCAATAATTTGCTATAACAGATACTTTTAATTGAATAATTGTTTAACTACAGTATTATTATCCACTTAATTTTGTCATTGTTGTTCTTATTTAATTAAAATATGTGCTAAAACTATTCAATATTGGCATCAACAATCGCTTTAATAAAATAGGAAGTCAAATTAATTCGTACTCAAAATTATATAGAATAGCTTTAAAATTGTCAATTAATATATTTTTTAGAATTAGCAGTTAAAATTTTACATAGGAAATACTGTTAAGTTTGTTTATTCTTTGTTGCCAAGGCACATGCAAAATATGCTTCTTATAGAGCTTAGCCGAGATAATAAATTCATTGTAAGCCTACGTTATAAAGATATAGCTAAGTTCTGCACAACATCTCAATTTTTATATCTCACAAAAAGAGACTCAGATTAAGAACTGATAATTTTTTCTTGGCTTCAGTTATTTACATCAGTATTTACATATTTACTGACCAAGCAGTTCTTGTCATCATAGTACTAAAATACACCGCACACCTCAACCTGACAAAGAAAGACAATTATTTACAAAATATACAACTATTTCCAGAAAACGGAATAACAAGGTATTAACAACCAAGAGAAAATAACGAGAATATTACCATAAGAGATCCAAAAGTGGAAATAAAGTGGACACAACGGAAACACACAAAGCTAGTTAAACAAAGAGATACACACACATTTACTTACAATAAAAGAGGCTGTTAAAAAGAAATAAGGACACGTCAATCTAAAAAGGGGTCCGGTTAATAAAAGTAATATATACAAGGTAGTAAAAATAACTAAAAAACATTCCTTAGGGGAAGTAATTGATTTAATTATATAATTGACGATTGATGTTAGGTCATCTGCATTTATGATATCTGATGCTTCCAAATTCGGCAGGTTTCTCATGGATTCTCTTGGCACAGTGAAAGATTAGATGTTTTGGGTTCTCGTTTTCACTGTTACACAGCCTGCATAAAGGTGTTTCTATTAGTCGTGAAAAATAGAACTTGTCACGATTGATTATCCTGTTTAAATGTACCTTATACATGATGGTTTTATAGTATGGGCGAAACCTTTTACACCTTATTTTATTAATAATCTTAATTAATATATTCTGTGGCGTGTTCCAATAACTCACTGCCTTCTGTACTGTTCTTTTAGTACTGGGATCATCTGAGTACACAAAGTTAGACAATATTTTCCCTTTACATTTTGATTTTAGTTGCAGTATCTGGCCTCTCTTTTTAATTATGAAATTGCACAAGCTTGTTGGCTCTAGATCCTCATTTAAAATAATGTTAGTACTAAAGAATCTTTTATTAGATACTAAATTAGGAAGAGCTGCACTGCAATTAGATGGATTCAGTTGGAATTTAAATTTCTGCATAACTCGAAATATTGCTGCCAATGTAGGACACTGCATAATTAAGGGATTCGTTATTGTGATGTTGCAAACCATATCTATTAAGCTGTGCCTTGCTGTATTTGCCCGAATTATTTCTGAACACAGACTGTGTACTGGGTGCCATGTAGAATTCAAAATGGTGCTTATAATATTTATTTTTGATGACGACTGTATATGAAGTATATTCCCCATCTGGATTCCTCCTTGGCTAAAACTACAATATAGCAAGGATGTTGGTCTGGTATGGTTTAGATTCTTCCAGACTGCTTCATTGATTGCCTTCTGCACTATGTTATTTTCTGCAACAGCTGGATGGTATTGCAGCTTATATATTAATTTAGATATTAATAAGGAGTTAAAAGCCTTAGCCTTACCATAAAGAGACATTTTTCGATTACTGATAAAGTTAATTAAACTCTTATTTTCTGCTAGAAAAGCATTGAGGTCTAAGTTTATGGGGCCCTTTAATGATATTTTTATACCCAATAAATTGATTTCCTCATGGTTAACAGAACAGTCAGCCTTCCAGTAAATTGCTCTATGCAGTCCAGAGTATATTGTCTTTTTCTTGTTCATAGACAATCCACTGATCTTGCTAAATTCTATAATAAATTTGTTTATAGTATTTAAACTATGAGAGCTGGAGACAATGAAAGAAATATCGTCAGCAAAAGCAAGATTTAATTTCTATCGATTTATATTTGAAACCTTTGATTATCTGACATTCATTTACCATTCTTAAAAAAGGCTCAACAACAAAGTTAAAGAGTAGACAAGATAGTGGGCATCCTTGCCTTACACCTCTTCTTACATTGATAGGTGGAGAAATGTGACCATTTAATAGAAGATAAGATGTGTTATTATTATATAAAGCCTTTATCAAATTAACTATTTGTGGGGGAAAACCCATTTTAAACAGGTAAAATTATTGAAAATTTTATTGGATCTCAATTTTACTTGCTGTTCCTTCCATCAAACTCAATTGCCTCGAAAATGAGATTAAAGTCGAAGAAACAATTTGGATATTCTGCTTTGATTTTAAGAGGCTGTGGTCTTAGCGCTTCCGAAGACATTCTGTCACCATGTACTAACGTATGAGATTACGAGTAATGCGAAACGTTTATTAAAACACTGATAATTTACAGTGATCATGTAGGACTATATATACATAAAAAGCTGCCGACTTTGACTTGTTAGTTTGTCTTGAACAACATGCTAGTTTACCTGGCATATACCTCAATCATATGCACCAAAATTGAACGTTCAAGCAGCGGGTGATCCAAAAAATTCCGTGAGGTATTCTCAAATGCTTACGCAAAATAGGCGATCATTCAAATCGGAGTTCTGTCAAATGTTTTGCTCCGCTGCTAGAACATCGAGGCCGTTATAAGTAGATCTGTAGTCAGATCCCAAAAGTTGTCTCCCTTAGTTAAAGTCTTGGGTGTCTTGATTTCTTGAGGATTTTGGCTAACAATAATTTCCGGTAAAATCGAGAGTAGAAATATCCTCAATATTGCAGTAGGACGAAGTATAACCTCACTCTTCAAGATATTCAAGAATTTTTTGAAGCCAAAAATTTGATTATTTTACAATTGCTTCCGAACTAACCAGATGTGTCCCCATTGAAAATATAAGGAAACTCAAAGACAACGTTGAAAGTATGTCCTTGACGAAATTTAAGCTTCTGCATTCCAAATTACAAAACGCACTGAGCAACATCTGATCAAATCTCTGCCAAATTGACTAAGACATTGTATTTCAAAATCTTGGGAGCCTATTGAATATTGAAACAGTAAACACTAGAGTATATATACGCTTTCTTTTTCGTATCATTCAATTTTCTTGGAATCTGCACGCTGATATTTTAACCTACAGGGTAGAAATTTTGTCGTACAGTATACCATGGTGGTAATCGGGTTGAAATTTTGGAACTCGACCCTAACCCAATCCGATTTTTAGAATTTGGCTAAAAAAGGATATGAACGAATTTTAGAATGGAAGTAATTTAGATGTTTTTTAAATATTTAGAAAGTTTTATAATAAAAGTAACAAATTTGTAGTGTATTTGTATTTATTGAAAAATATAGTAATGAAATGGTTCAAGTGTTTCTGTTGAAAGATGTGATCACAGGCTTTTGATTGCGTACTTGATTCTTAAACTGAAAAAATTGACCCTGAAATAACATTTAAAAGCACAGGGAATCTCGCAATAATAGCTTTATAAAATGTTTTCTTTAATTTAGCTGCTGTAATCTCCATTGAAACTTCATATATACATTTATCATAATAATAATAGAGTGCAGAATTTAAATTGCAAATACTTAATCAAATGTATAAAAACAGTTTAATTAGTAAGAATTTTCCACGAATTTCAATTAAAGATGAACTACTTTCAAATATTTTAACTTATTTCAACCTAATTTAGAAGAATATCTCAGTCCAAACCCGCTCGTTTTACAACTAAGCAGTATACATCTTATTAATATTTAATTTTGGCTAGTAAAATTGTTTTCCATTCAAGTACTTGTAATTTTTTGTCGTTAAATTGGTCACAGATTTCCGTAATTATAAATAAGTAATTTATTACACTATTTCTATGTTGAACACCTTTAAGTTTGTTTTTAGTTGGAATTTGTTATATGATAACATTTTGAGGTTCTATAAATCGATAATTTAAAATTTTTTTTAACTTGATCTATTTTCTGCAAGGTTGCCATGAATTACGGAATAGCGCAAATACTTATAGAATCGTTTACATACATTAGGAAAGAGTAATGATGAATATCTTAGAACAGCTACGGTTTCTAAAAACTATTAGTTAACGTGTGCGAAGCGTTTTAGGGATTGCTGAATTAATATCAACGAATATATAGAGACATTATATAAATTTAGGTTGTTGGCTCAGGCTACCTACCGGAAATGCTGGTATTTACTGTAGTAAAAGCCCCTAAACACGGGGATCTTATTCATAAGCTTGAAAATCGCTCCATTAGATCATTTACATTAGCAGACATTAGAGTTTCTGAAATTGCATACTTAATTTCTTCATCTACTCGAGCTACTGAAGATCAATTTGTATTCGAAGTTAAAGATCCAGATGATAATAAAGTGACTAATCAAGTGTAAGTGATTACTGATGAACCTATATATATATATATATATATGTATATATGCTGTGTTTGTTATTAATTTCAGTTTATCTTCCTTAGATTAAATGATCAGATCTTAATTTGAGACTCAGATGCAAATTCAACAATAAGCATTTAGTGGTAATTGTGTAAAGTGCAACAATTATTCTTCAATTATATGCTATAGTTAAAAACCAAATTTCAATAGCAAAAACAATTGAGCAAATTTCAAGCTTTGGTTTCAAATGGAACTTTCTTTGTTTGATTTGCCAAAAATTTTGTACATTGCTCAACAAATGAATTCGACAGATGCATTTCTCATTGAACAGCGGAAGAAAATCTTTAAACTGATTTCGAGCAGTTGTGAATGAGATGTTGCGTTCAACGTATGGCACAGATATTTAAAGAAGTAAGAAGTTGCATTAAAGTTTAATATGTTATTTGTATTAATTTCAATCTATGGAATGCAAATATACAGATTGCTTGAAATTTATTAATTACAATAATATTCTTTTAAATAGTCTATGCCTTTATTTAGGTTTAAATTTTCTTGGTCAGCTATAAGTTTTAAAAGCAAGCACACTTCGTACTGTGAAGATCAAGGAATTGTTTCAATTGCTTTGGAAAGAAAAGGAAAAATTGATAATCTCTCTGTGGCGAGAATTGAAATAAAATCGATTAGCGCACGACTGAATGAAGACTTCAGTTTATTTAATGAAGAAAATGAAGTGCGATTTGAAAAAGGTTTTATTTATACGTTTTAAGAAATTACTTAATTTACCTCTATTTCACTTGCAAATATACGCATTTGAAAACAATTTATATGTATATGAATATATGTGTGTAAATAAGATCAACTGCCAATGTTTATTTTCATTTTTTAACTATTTTCGTATTTTTACAAATACAACTATTAAGTCCATAAAATCTTATTTCAAAATGCAAAACCTAGAAAAACTTATTTTAGCAAACCATGTTGTCAATTGAATAGTATTCTTATATTGAATTTTATAAAGTACATGCGTGCATGTGTCTTTCTGCCCAAATTTATTCTAATAAACTTATTTTGCTTATCAAAAATCACTTCTTTTGCACAAATGCATATTCGTTAATATAGACTTTTTTTTAGACCTACAAATAATAAAGCTGAATTGTGTGTAGGTGTATGAATGTACTTGTTACCTAACAATTAAGGGGATTTTTTTGAAAATTTATATGGATATCCCAATAAAGCAAGCTGGTTGAATTTTCAAATTTGGTTTTAGAAAAAATAAGACATTTGTAAACAATCCAAACATTGCTCAATTGTAGACAATTTGATGTAACATGCAATATCGCAACGCTATTGTTTCTTAAATACATCAGAAAGACCAAACAAATAACCATATACGAAAAACAAAATGTCATCCATTTGCTTATTACATCAGTAACCTATAATGCTACATTGAAATGGAGAATGTTAGCCGATACAATCAGAGGCGAAGGAACAGGGTGGCCCTTATTTTTCGATTAAATCTTTTTAAATGTAAGAAATTTAAGCTTTGTGTAGGAAGGGCCTCAGTTCAGACCCTGCAATAATAATATTGTTTCTTAACTTCTGACTGCAATGCTTTTGCGGCGGACTACGAACGTTAAAATGGAACAGCTAGTTTCTAATCATACGAAATGTTCTTACTTTTGAGTTTCAAAATTATCTTAGAATTGATTACAATCCTGGCATCATTGTTTACATATGTGAGATGATAGCGATTGACGTAATATGAAATATCGCTGATGATAGTACAAATATATCAATTCATTCCTATGAAACACTTCCCAGTTTGATAGAAATTCGCTCTTTTGGTGTTTTAGTTGAAAGTGTATGTTAAAATTTATGCTCAAAATCGAATAAGATTAATCTGCTGCATCTGAAGCCATTTCTACATGTTGAAATAGTGCAGTCACTATCTATTAAATAATTCTTGCCTGCGATTTATTTTAAGAAATTATCAAATCTGAAATTAAGGGATTATTGCCTTGAGATACCGGTATATGATAAAAAATTCAAATAGTATGTTTTCGGGCAAAGTTGACGCATGATAAAACTAAAATTAAGACGACAACGTATTTACCAAATCGATAAGAACAGCGCTGAGGCATTGGTTTAAATCTGGTAATACCAAATACATCTTAGATAACGAAGGAGCTTGAAAAACAATTAGCAATTATTATCTTTAATTCAGTCAAGAATCAAAATATAATTAAAAAAATTTGCTTCCAACAAATTTTTTTTTATTGAGTCATCACCATAGCACGATTTACCCTATAAAAAGCGAAAGTTATTTTCTGTAATTTTAAATCCGAGACTAGGTTATTTCAAGATGTTAAAACAGTATTTTTGCTTGCACTAAACTGATAAATATAAACATATATGGGGATCGCAAATGGCTTTAGGTATTCAGCTTAAGTATGCCTTAGGTAGTTCAAGTGGTTCATTTCGTTTGAAACTATTTAAAGATGATAGAGGCGAAGACGTGGAAAGATTCAAATTTATCATTTCTAATGTGGAAAATGGCATAATTGGTGAAAACGATACTCAATCTGTGACCATTATCGACGAAACAACTGGTTGGTCTTCTGATTTAAATATTACTGTTTCAAATGCTTACGGATAATGGGGATAATTAATGAAATGTGTTTTAATCGAACAGTGGCTTGATTAATTAATAAAATTGCATATATCAGTTATGACTATTTACGTAATTTTTATATTAAATAAAATTTGGTATCACTTGAAACAAACACTTAGCTTCAATGTAGTTTGAGAATTGAAATGTATTTTTACAGATGGAATTAATACAATTGGAGATGTGCCTTTACGTGACTCTATTTAACCTACCTAAAAATTCAGGCCATTATATGCTAGCGTTAGATACCGTCTTTTCAAAATTATATCATTTTGAATGCAAAATTCAGATAAGAATAAGAACTGCTTCATTCATTACACCAAATTTGAGTTCCAATATTCCAAATTATTTCAAAAGATGCCGCTGTGAATTGCATTTTACTACCTATCTTTATACATGGGAAAATATTTAAAATCGTCTAACGTGATTGTAATAGAATATATAAGTCGGTCTGATCTTGATTACTTACTTACATTATCACTGCTTCATTTTGTCATAAAAACTTATAACGTGAGATTAATTTTCCTTAGGCTATTAAAATTTGTAGTTCTTCACGAAAATTACTTGTTTTCTAAAAAATATTCGGTTTTGGCGCTTTGTATCCTTATATTTTGAAATTGTGTGTGCGGTCTGACCTGGATTCTTATTGACTGACTGTTATCACATTATTATTAAATATAATAAACTGCATTGCTCTGCTCATTCTTGGGCTAATCGAGTTCAAAATATGTTTGCTAATCTTTAAAACTGAGTAGTTCTTCTCTAAATTTTATAAGCAATTTTAAATGCGAAATATTCAATCCTGAAAAAAGCCATGTTATCCAACTACATTACGAAATGAATGCTGCTGTGAAACAGAATGATATTTTATCAATCTAGATGCTTTTTTATTAGTCCTACAATGAGCTTATTGAAGTTTTTTTTTAATATGAAGGGGTCTTCCATAGTTTAATAATTTTTGAATTTTAGCCAATAACGAAATTAGTTAAATGGATTAGAAATAATTGTCGTATTATTCAATTTGTAGTCTGATGGAGATGATAGAAAAGCGCAAATTTCACTGAAACTATTTCAGATATATATAAAAATGTAATAAAATTGGAGTTTATTAATTTCCAATGCGTGTTGTATATTCATTGAATAGTGTGGATAGAATTGCACATTCCTTGACGCTTAAACTAAACATTATGTCAAAAATATGAAATTTGAGATCTTTGGCCTTTTATGGTCGACCTTAGCCTATCTAACATTGCAATAAATATAAATTGATTAATGCCTTGCTGTCTAATATCAACAACTGTTACTGATTTTAGTGGGCCACATGCTTTATTTTTATACAGCAATTCATTCGTTTTATAGCACTTATATCTTTTAATGGCTAAGCTAAGTTTGGGGTGATTTTGTTACCCCAAGAACAACTACAATTGGATTTTGAGCGTAAATCGAATATGAAAAAACTGATGTATTGTGGCTTTTCCGCTTTTTTAAAGTATTTTTTGGTTTTGGATTATGGGAACCATTCTAACTTTGTCTAGACTTAGATTTTTCGAAAACATCAATAGACTAAGTTTGGGTAACTTTTTTACCCCAAAAGAGATCCGTTAAAACTCTTGTTTTATAATGGTTGCTAGTTTGTTATAGTAATTCAATGCTTGAAAACCTTAGTACAATGATTTCATGAACATTTTATTAATATTGATTTAGTTTGTACCCAAAAAATACATGTGTATTTTTAAATTTTAACTAATTTTTGAGTTTTTGTATGGTACGGTTTTTACATAATTCAGTTACTATGTCAAGTTCTAAGACGCCAGGAATGAGAATTTAAATATATGAAAAGTAAGGCGGTAGATAACAGTGAAAATCGCAATGAAATCTGAAATCTTAAATATAAATGAGATTTCTCAATTTTGCAAAAAGCATCAATGCAACAGTCGGTGACTTTGATGAAGAAATTTTAAATCTTCAAAGTTCTAATAGCTATTAGGAAGTTAAGGAGCAATTTGGTACATTAAACAAAAATTATACAAACTTGTGAACTCATCAAAATTTAGTGGGAATAATTCCTTTAGGCCACGATTAAACTAGGTGATTGGTCACGAAAGCAATTACAAAATTGCATCACCAGTGAGTGATTAGACTGCATTGTAAATATAATTGTTGTTGTGATGAAAACAGCTTACCAATCACATTAGAGTGGTTACACTAGGCGATTTGTAACGCATGCGCAATGTTTTTGTAAAGGAATAAACAACTAGAATTTCTGACTAGTAAAATTATGCTCTAAGATTATGATTAAATGTACAATTATTGATGAATTTGGAATAGCGTTATCTGTAAAGCATATTTTAACAAATTCCAGCACTTAGACATTATGCCTTCATCAGGAAATGCAAAATAAAATAAATCAATATATCAACAGTGCGCACATTATTTTTGTAAATGAATTACAACTACAATGTTGATTATACCAGGGTATTCGCTGTAAAAAAAGAATGCCTCACACGGAGACGCTTGACGAAAATATTTCGGATTTTATTAATTTAATTAAAAAGAAAAGAAAGACTTCGAAATGAGGCATCATCAGCCAAATACCGCAAAGTTATTATAAGCAATAGAGTCTCGTAAAATGTGTAATTATTTTTCCAGTAATTTTTCAAACTGAAATGAATTCGATAAATCCCTGTTCATATTTAGTTTAGAATCACGGATTCATTGCATCTTTCAAAAATTTTTCTTGTGTGAATTTGTCGTTTTCGTGGCATTGTAATTGTGTATTAAAGCACAGAGAGAAAAAGTAACAACAGCCTTCTGTTTTGCATTCATAGCAATTAATGGCACAAAATTATGGAGTATGTATTAAAATTATATAAGAATGCTAGGTAAATACGGTTTTTAAGGTGCAAACCGTCGATATAAATATAATACATATCATAATAATATAATTTGATGAACTTCAGTTTGGCACAAGGCTTATTGAGGCTTTTTAAATTGCTACGCAAATCACTTTTAGTAATTGTTACATTATAATCACAAATATGGGTGTGGTTAGACT
>CABFPE010000785.1:200237-240236 GCA_900660155.1 Hofstenia miamia
TTAAACAATATATATTAAATTATATTCAACTTTTAGTTAAAAGCCTGAGGCTCATCCCCTAACCTGAACCATCAAATAATTAAAATAAGCAAACTTATTGAAATTTAGTTAGATTGAAAAGAGACGATTGTGATGTGTCCACTTTAGCTGTTCAAGAAAAGCAAAAACAGTCATATCACGGCTTTCGGTGAGTAATGATATCAAATTATTTGTGAAATCTCATATTTGAGGTACACATAAGTAGTGATAGTACAGTAGTAATGTTGCATAAATGAAATTTTTATTCTTACATATTACTACTTATGTGTTAGGAATTAAGCTTAACGATGATGACAGAAAGCCTTTCAATTCAAGTGAAGATGAATGCTTGACTTTTCTGATGGACGCTTCTAAGCTACTTCAAAATATGGGCCATTTAACTGGAACAGGACTAAACAGATGCAAGCAACTAACTCAAGAAACATCGTCTGCATTTTCTCAAACTTTGGTAACATTGTTAGAGCTAATTAAGTATCTTCTGAAAAAGAATTTCTTAAACTACGTCATGCTTGGTATTATATATGTGCATTCAATTTACATTGCCATTTTAATCTTAACTTACGGTCGAGATAATATATTCCTCCAAAAGCTGAACTACTATGAAAATGTTGAAAACTCAATCATTGTGATAGGTCAGGACTGAAAGCACCAGTTTTGCAAATAAGAATAACTTTTTTGTCATACATTTGATTTTTGAAGGGATATTTTAAACAATATATATTAAATTATATTCAACTTTTAGTTAAAAGCCTGAGGCTCATCCCCTAACCTGAACCATCAAATAATTAAAATAAGCAAACTTATTGAAATTTAGTTAGATTGAAAAGAGACGATTGTGATGTGTCCACTTTAGCTGTTCAAGAAAAGCAAAAACAGTCATATCACGGCTTTCGGTGAGTAATGATATCAAATTATTTGTGAAATCTCATATTTGAGGTACACATAAGTAGTGATAGTACAGTAGTAATGTTGCATAAATGAAATTTTTATTCTTACATTTTACTACTCATGTGTTAGGAATTAAGCTTAACGATGATGACAGAAAGCCTTTCAATTCAAGTGAAGATGAACGCTTGACTTTTCTGATGGACGCTTCTAAGCTACTTCAAAATATGGGCCATTTAACTGGAACAGGACTAAACAGATGCAAGCAACTAACTCAAGAAACATCGTCTGCATTTTCTCAAACTTTGGTAACATTGTTAGAGCTAATTAAGTATCTTCTGAAAAAGAATTTCTTAAACTACGTCATGCTTGGTATTATATATGTGCATTCAATTTACATTGCCATTTTAATCTTAACTTACAAGTTTTGTTATCATAAGTGGCGTACCTAGGGGGAGGGGACATGGTGGAATGTCCCACCCCCCCGTCAGGTTTCCAAATTTAACTTTGATTGGATAAATCAAAAAAATTTTCGTAAAAAATTGAAAAATTTAAAATCTAGGATCGTGAAATGCATTTTTTTGGGACTCGCCCCGCATTAGGGAATAACAATGATGTCCCCCCGTCAGAAAATCCTGGGTATGCCCCTGGTTATCATTTTGAGGGTGTAATACATTTTGCAGAGCTTATAAGTATTGGAATGTTTAAAATAATCTTCTGACATATCTAATTGTATTTAAATGTAAAAGGCAATGTAAATTTGATTAAAGGAATTTTTCAAAATGATGATATTGAAAAGGAATTTGGATTCTACAGGCAAAGTGCTGGAGGTTTTTACTTCATCTCATATTAAAGATGTTCTTGCATCATCAAAAAATAGTTTGCTTCGTCTTTACAGACAGTTGGGCATTTCGATTTCATTTATTGACTCTCCAAGGGGATTGCCTTGCAGTAAATGTTACAATGATTTTACTGAGAAAGAATTGGCCTTAATTGACAATGATCCACTTATAGAAGAACTGTCTGAGGAAGAGCTGCAGTCATGCTTATTTGTTGCTGGATTTCTTGCACACAAAAATCCTGAACTTGTCCACCCAGATCACGAAGAGCCAAATGATAATGATATTTTCGTTGATATGGTCTCAAGAGGATCATTAAGTTACCCGTCTATCAACTTTTTTTCATATATGCAGTTTTGCTTTGCTATTTTTAAGAATCTCTCAATACACGAAATATGCAGAGGGCGTATAATGCGACTATTTTTTATTGTTTGTAAAGCATATTATAAGGACTCATTCCTGTTGCACACGCCTTGTTTGAGATCAATGCGCAACGCGTTTTTTGAAAGGTGTCATGTGCTTAAAGAAAAATTGTAGAAATATAGAAAGTGCTAAAAAGTTTCAGAAATTTTGTAAATACATGTAGTTTATAATAGATGTTTAAAAGCTCTTGCATTAAATGTACATTGTACAGTATTTTATACATAGTTCTAGGCCTATTGGTTATATATACATCAGAGACAATGAATTTATAATTGAATATTTTAACCCTCCAGTCGCACAACAGGTGGCATTGTTTACACTTCCTGTTATTTCGTATTCCACGGCACTAACACTAACCAAAACAATTAATATGCTAATTAATGGTTTAACAATGGGATTTTGTTTGTTTACAAAGAAATTATAAGATTTAACAATGTTTATTATATCTAAACGTTAGGGTTATGGTTAAAATTAAGTAAACAATAGATCCTAAAAAGTAAAGAATAATCTGGTGGAATGAAGAACTATCCGGAAAATCCGTAAAAATGAAGAATTGACGAATATTAGGGATAGGGTTATGTGTAAAGTAAATATATGCTTTCAATGCAATCACTCCATGTTCTATGAAAATTCGGTTAGTGCGGGGGAAACAAAATTTAGCTTAAGGTTAGGATACTTATCGGATCAGATGTAATAATTCCTTGTCAGAAGTTCCTAGCTATATGATGTCATATAATGCGCTAGAATGTAATTAAAAGATCGGAAAAAATGTACAGCTTTCCATTGAATTATCTGTCGATGTGTTCTAAGTTATTCCTAATAGTTTTTCAATAATATATTGCTAATACAATATATTGCAATATATTTATTGGCGCCGAATTTTATGGCAATAATATTGCAATATATTACAATAATATTAGAAGGCATTTTTGCAGAAACGTTCTCGTTTTGTTTCCTAGCTTTGCTTTTAGGAAATAAACAGCATAATAACATTAACTGCTGCTTTTTAGCTAGCTGTAATATTTAGTTGGTGTGTATACAGTTTAGAAATGAACTATAATGATAATATTTTCTAATGTCATTGATGAGAGGCAATCCATTGAGAAGACGAACGAAATTAAAAGAATTCTAATATTATTTTAAATGATTCATTGTAATTCTATGTCAATTTACATCAACAGGTTTGAATAGATGTTAGAATTGTACCATTTTTTACATTGGGTCTACATGCTGAAAAAAATATTTTCGCAACTTGAAATATGCCGAAAATAAGGCTAGACATATGTTTACGTATTCAGACATATACATTACTGGAAGAGAAGAATATAGCCACCCATGACTCTATCATAAATATTTCTAAGAAATGGACAGCAAAATGTCATAGGTGTTTTTTAATTAGATTTGGTGTTGCAGAAAGAGGAATTTATCAATGTTCAGTGGCGTAGCAAGGGAGACTTGGTGAAATGTTCCCCCCCCCGTTAGGCTTTCAAAAAGGATTTTGACTAGATAAATACGAAAATGTTCGGTAAAAAATGGAAAATTTAAAATCTAGTGTCGTGAAATGCATTTTTTAGGGTCTCTTCTCTTGATATTTTTCAAATTTTTCGCGGGGTTTCGCTTGCTTTTGGTCATGACTAAAATGTTCCCCCGTCAGAAAATCCTGCGTAGGCCCATGTAAATGTTGAGACCTAATTATCCCTATTTACTTTAACTCTCAAGGATAAATGCTACAACGCTTGTAGTATTTTGAATTTAGTTTTTTCGGATTTGTTAATTTGTTAAAATTTTTTCAGGTGGCCCAATTCATTTTTCCAATGCACGTTTTCTAATTTTGATTAAAAATAAATAGCCAATTGCTAATCTACATATTTTATGGTATTAGACATACAGATTTTTCTTTCTCTATCAAAATAACACTTAGTTATATAATCTTAGGCACACTTTATCCAATGTTCATTATCTATTCAAAATAGCAAAGCGGTCGAATACATATTTCCAGTACTGTATACAATTAGTTTGAATAGCCGATATAAGATAAGATAACATAGTATTAGAAACAAATCACACCCGGTGGGAAGGGACTTATATTTTTAAAAAATTCGACCCCTTAAAAACTATGAATTTTTGAAATCCTTGGACCCCACCAACTTCATTTCCAATAGTCGCTAAAATCAAACCGTAGCTTCTTGTTCAATACTGATTATTGATTTTTTTGATCAGCCAATCAGAATTGAGCTTTCAATATCTTGGAATTGGCCAGGTTTGCAGCCATAGTATCAATTGCGATAGATATAAATATGGATAAAATCTGTTTAGTAAGCATGCCTTCCCATAGTATATATTGTAATAATTTATAAAATATTGTAATAATAAGTGAAGTGTTCTTGAACTTGCAGAACTGCACAATATGGGGAAAGATAACGTGGACTGCGGTTGTGACACTTATATTTAATTTACGATAAGACTTACAGAAGTCATGAACACTTTCAAATCCGCTGTCAAGTTGACCACCAAAGCACGATACCCTTACTAGTTCAAACGACTTTAAGGCATCAAAGTGTGGCAGAAGAACCTTTTCCCCGTGGCTATCTATGACATCGTAGAGAAAATGGGTATTCGTAAGTAGCCTTTTACACCTATTACCCTTAAATTCTCCTGAGTGGATTTTCGGGCGCGTGATACCCAGTCCATCAATCCACTCATTGGCAACTTTGGACGACCTAGCATGCAATTCCTTAAATAATTTGTTGGTTACCCTCAAGGTGAGATGCAATTCAGGAGGAGGAATATTTTGAATTAAAATTTCGTGATCTTTGCCTGATATCAGAGGCTCATGGACGCAGCTTTTGAACGGCTTTGCATTATTAGCTTCCTGGCTTTGAAAAGCTTGTGCTTGTTTCCTTATTGATTCTAGCGTGCGCAAGGGATAAGATTTTGTTTTATCATTGCCAAAATCAGATTTTGGACATTCGCACTATAAGCACAGGTATGTACATCCGTGCGATTGTATTCCTGCAATTATGTTGGCCAATTTAAGGTCAATGACATGTGTAAATTTCATATTCAACTCATCAATATTCAACAGTTGCAGAACACAAGCAACATTTTGGTATGTTTCCTTTTTACACTATTGTCTAGTGAGACTCGATCAATTGCACGCATGCTTACCTCTGGCTACTCACTAAAAGTGTTATGAAAGATACTTGCACAAACCTTAAAAAGAGTTGCGTTTGATGCAAACAAATTCAATCAGACCATGTACATCAGTACAGTATGCCAGAGAGATTTCTTCATCCTGTGATTTTGAATTCATCAATTAAATGGAGAAATAGTCCTCCAGGATTCTGTCTCTCTGTTGGAACACTTTTTCACAACCGGATTCAATCGACTTCCTTCCAGCAATACTTCTTATGAATGGATTGACTAATTGCTTCATAGAAGTGTTTGAAGATCCAAGGCAAGTTTGTAGCTGACTAAGATGATAAGGAGAAAATGCAATGGAATTTGGATTTGGATGGCCTATGTTCACTTGCAAAGGATGTTTTCCACTTTGGATTCCCGGTTTAATTGGAAAATTGTAACTTTGATAATTTTCCACCTTTCTTTTGATATTTGTCCAACTACATATTTCTTTACAGGACTGTCTTCTGAGGAACACAGGTTACCAAGGTTAGTCTTCAAAGTGTAACGGGTGCATTTGTGAGATATACCACGTGATTCTGGGGATTTCCAGGAAGTACATAATTTCACAATTTCTTTTTTCGTAGAATCAGAAGAAGTGGATGGATTGCCCTTTTTTCTTGCAACTTGGGATTTTGTGTGTGCAATTTCACATATTGTGCAGTTACATACTGGGTTTGGATTTGATCTAGTTGATCGTATAATATTCGGATATATTCCTCCAAAATCATGCACGTCTGGATAAATATCTATTGGTCGCTTTTCCGTACTGACATCGATCAGATCACCTCTGCATTTTGCACATATTGCTGTAGGGCATCAGCCCTCATTTATATCATAATCTTCAATAAGATATTGTCGAATTCTTTGCAGAACAATACCAGTGATTTTATAATGTCCTTTCTGCATGCACAATAAGCATCCTTTGTAGCGATTTTCATCGTGAGATAAAGCAAATTTACTGTGTGCCATTTTGATCTGACAGGACGAATGAAGTAAAAGTGGTAAATAGCCAACTGACATGCGCATTTCATCTAGTCAGATTAAATTGAATATTATTCAGTCAGTCGTCACTTTAATTGTGTTGCAAAATGCATAATCATATAATTATATAATTGTATTATTTTTTTATTTAATTTGTTCATACATTTATAATTATAATATAATTTACTTTATGATAATGTCATATGATATTTATAATATACATTTCTAAATCTAAATACATATTTATATTTGTACATGTACGATGATATTAAATGTTCATATAATTAATAATAAAAATTAAATCAAATCATATTATTAGAATATTTTATAAATTATTACAATATATACTATGGGAAGGCATGCTTATTAAACAGATTTTATCGATATTTATATCTACCACAATTGATACTATGGCTCTAAACCTGGCCAATTCCAAGATATTGAATGCTCAATTTTGATTGGCTGATCAAAAAAATCAATAATCAGTTTTGACCAAGAAGCTGCGGTTTGATTTTAGCGACTATTAGAAATGAAGTTGGTGGGGTCTAAGGTTTTCAAAAATGCATAGTTTTAAGGGGTCCGAATTTTTAAGAATAAAAGTCACTTCCCACCGGGTGTGAAATGTCAAACATAGTTTGCAGAAAGTTTGCAAATCATAATATAGCAACAAAAGAATAATTTTTTGGGCTTAAAATGGTAGCTTTCAGTCAACCAAAATATTTCAATTTATTGCAACATATTGCAATATTATATTGCCAGCAAACTCATATTGAAGTAGATTTCATTGAATTTTTTGTATTACAATATTACTGCAACACATTATTGCAACGCCCTTCTAGAGAGCTCCTTAGATGTAGGGCATGTGCAATTACATTTTGGGACAGTCTGAAAAACACGGACTTATTCTTACTGCGTAATAAATTCATTATTGGCCATCGCTGCTTTCATGCTTTACACTACATAACTTACAACCTTGCTGTACCTCATGCTTACACAAAATTTTTTTCAGATTCAGCAACGTTTCCGTTAAATTTGATTTTGGGTTGATAATACATTGACTTTAGAGACGATTTAACTGCATAGAAGTGCTCATAATCTTTGCAATATGATATTTTTGGTCAATACATTTGGGTAATTTTGCTAGATTTTCTTAGTGTATTTTTAGCATCTATTGCGACCAACACATATTATTATAGCGAATATTTATCGAAATTTAAATTTTGATTATTGTAGAGTCACTTGGGGACATTTGAATTTTATTTTTAAATTTGATCGAATTCTTACTTTGTAATTTCGTAATGTGTAGTGATTATGTCACTTTGACGTCAGCTCGATAATTTCAAGAATAGTTTATTTTGCAATTAATTTGTCCCCTCAATGATGTATTACGTGTTGTTTGTTGCTCAATTGAATTTGCGAGGGAACATGATCATATGATTTGAAATTGTAAACAAAGACAGGTAATTATTGAAACTTTGTATAAATAGGGCAACCAAGGTAGCAATCAAGCAATAGAGAGTTTATCTCACCTCAACGTGTTCAACTCTCCTCAATATTTACTTTTTTGCTTAATTGTATTGTTTTTATAATGATATTTGCTTAAGCCACGGCGACATTTTGGGAGTCCTGCTAACTGTGAACCAATTTGACGCGTAGCTTTTGGACAGTTAGCAGCCTAAATCATGGACCATATTAAGTTATGGCTAGGTATGGGGAAAATAAGACCTTTGTTCGTTTCCTACATGCACCAATAATATTTATATTAATATATTTTTTATATTATATATTTATATTAATAATATAATTAAATAAGAACCAATTCGAGACTGTTATATTTGAATTGAGATAGAAATGAAATAATGAGGCATTAGGATAGCACCACACACTGAAATCACGAGCTGCCTTCCCCTCAGGTAGCACTTCAGCTGGAAGCTGAATTGGTCATCCTGGATGTTTACCTAAACAGTTACAAGTTACAGTGGATGAATTACCAATGTTGTTTGTTAGATCTATTCTTGTTATTTCGCTAGAATTGTGGCTGCTCTATTAAGGCCTCATTTGTAACCATCTGCAGAGTAAATTAGTTCTTTGGTAATGCCCTATAGTCCCTAGTCATCGATTCTACATGGTGACCCTGACGTGATCCTGAACGGTTTGGATGCTACTTACAGTCTAAGTGATGCTAGGAGATGTACTCCAGTCATGTAACCTTTATGTGCTATGAGGGTGTCGCGTAACTCTCTTGATTTGTTTGTTTTGGTTTGATTAAGTTGGCTGAGATGGATTTCCCCTGACTTATCAGTTTCTGTTGTCTCTGTTCTTGTGCATGTTGGAATTCTATCACCAACTCTATCTGGTGACCATACCTATACTATGATAATGCTGTTATTGTTCTGTTATCTATGTTGTTGATCAGTTGACAGTGCTCCCAACTGTTGAGTTAGTTTTGCTATTTTTCTAAGAAGAGTTATATTCTTGTTATTTATTCTTGTTACACAATGGACTCTAATCATACTGTTATTTGTTGTTCTTCTTTTGGGCCCCCTCAGTGGGAGTCCCCTGTGGAAGCATTGGTGCCTGAATCCTACTCTTTGTACCATTTGATCATTAGTTAATTTATTGCTCCCAACTTCTCCAACTCAGGTTTCTCCTGTGCCAGCCATTGAATCTTAGATACTTGTAATGCTCCACCAATCCCCACTTGTCCGTCAACTTTGTCAGTGAACCCCAATCCTCCGTTCAATCACCAGACAATCGAGATTGAGCATTTATGACCCTAACCCTAACCCTAACCCCTCCTCTTGTCTGTGAAGACTATGTTACCCGTGCTGCACTAGATGACTTTGGCAAACAACTAACCCGTCAATTTGCTCGCATGCTGGAGGCTCACTGAGAGCGCCACTCTTTCACTAACTTGGACAGTCCTATCTCTCCAAGGCCCTGATTATTTTAATAAGCATTCTGCTCTACTGAAATTCACTGGTCAAATTAATGCTGTCTCAGACTTTCAAAGAATGGTTCTTTCTAATCGAGTTGACTATGAAACAGTACTGAAAAACATAAGATGACGCCATATCGCAATTTCTGTTATACCTTCATGGACTAGCTTACAACCAGTACATGATGCTTGACAAAGGAACTAAGTCTAAATATCAGTTACTGGTAGGCTACTTCGAAGATCACTACAAGGCACCTCATAAAAAACATCAGTACAAAACCCTTTTGTGCAACATGTCCTTCCAAAAGGGTGACAACGTTTGAAACTATATAATGCAAGTAGAGAGGCTTTTTCATCTGAGCAATCTATCACCCAAGTACTCCTGGCATGACCTCTTCACTTACATCTGCCTTGGTTTTCCACCATCTATCCGCTCCTGTCTGGAACTAAAGTGTGATCCAGAGGATGATCTGCACACAATAATACAAAAGGACATCAGTGTTGTCTATCTAATGCATAAGACCAACTGAATTGATAAAGATGTTGCTGAACTAAAAACCACTGCTGGCCTGAGCAAGCCTACAACCAAGGAAGGTCCTTCCCGAACTCTTGGCAAGAAGGACTTTGACCTGTCCTCAATCAGTTGTTTTCATTGCAGACAGAATAGCCACCTGAAAACTGCATGCACCACCACAATCCAGATCCTAGCAGACGGTAATGGATTTCTGATCAACAATGAGACTGCCAACCCTGGCAGTGAAGCTTTACCTACCACTGAGCCTTTAAACTAGAGGGAGCTCTGTCTCCCACCAAATGAGCACAGGAGATCCTTGTTATCACCCACCTAATGCAGAACAACGTGATTCCCATTGTCATCAATGGAAGTCTTGTGAATGCTACAGTTTATACTGGAGCCACTGTCTTGATAGTTAGTGATGTGTGTTGATCAGCATTATGCATGAGCCAAGACGCATTAGACCTGTCCACTATAAGCCTGATTGACGCGTTTGGGAACAAGATCTCCCTCAGAGGGAAAGTGAATGATATAGATATGTGAATTAACAACTGTTCCAGTGGTGGATACCTCTGAGCACACTCTACTGTACTGTGTGCCCAATTTTGGAGACAAGATGATTTCCATAAAAGACCATGAGGCCACCCAGTTAGCAACAGTCCCTGAGGAGGAAATCTTCTTCAACTTAACTGAACCTCTGTTTATTGAGGGTCATCACTGGACTCATGTCCCTGTGTTCTCTTAGCAACAATACAATGGAGATGTAATGATAGCTGGGCCAAAGGGAAACTGCCTGAGAGGCATCAACTTGTAGCCAGATCTGTGCCACATTCAACATGGAAAAAACTATGTCACTATACTTAACAGTTCTAAATCTCTGATTTGGGTAGATTCTGCTAAGCTTACAATCATGGCCCTGCTTGTCAAGTTGACACTGCATCCATGGATTGTCTTCCTGTATTTACCAGCATACATGACATGGATGAGCTGCCTGATACCATTAAGATTCTGTCAGTGTCGAGTGAATCCCATCCACACCTTAGTGAGAAAGAGCATCAAGCACTGATCTCACTGCTCAAATGTAAAAGTGAGGTCTTCAACTATGGAACCATAAGTGTGGGCCAGGCCATAGGCAAAGAACATTCAATTAAGACAAAGACTGATTCAACTACCAGTATGGCGAGTTCTGTAAAGTTTAAGAGATACCTACAAGAAAGTGCTAAGTGATCTCCTGGAAAGTGGCATTATCCAGGGGAGCAACAGCCCCTATGCGGCACCCACAGTCTTTTCATGCCTTGACCTGTGTAAGGCCTACTGGCAGGTCCCTATGAAAGAATCAGACATCCAAAAGACCGTCTTTATTACTCCTTATGGTCTTTATGAGTGGTGATACATGGCCTTTGGTCTATGCAATGCTCCTGGAACCTTCCAGAGGTACATAATGAAGGTGCTTAAGAACAATGTGAACATTTTGTCAGTGTACATCAACGACATCTTATTTGCCAGCAACACCTTAATAGAACATCTAGATAAATTGAGACGCACCCTCAAACTGCTTCAGAATACTGGGCTGCAAGTCAATGGCAACAAGTGTGCTCTGGCTCAGAGCAAAGTTACCTTTTTGGGGCGCATAATCAAACCCAGCAAGATTTCAATTAAAACCAATGCAGAGTTCCTCAATCAAATAGAGACGAAAAAAAGCTGCAAAGACATCCAGAGGATTATGGGTTTCATAAACTACTATGGGATGTTCATCCCTGATTTGGCGGAAAAAACCAAAAGTATTTCCCATCTGTTGAAAAAGTTGGTTGAATTTAAATGGACATGGCGGGAACAGGAGAGTCTCGACCAAATAAAGAAAGAGCTCAAGAAAATCCCTTCTCTCAACACTCTTGATTATTCAAAAAGTTTCATTGTGGATTGCGACGCCAGTGCCATGGTCATAAGTGGTGTGCTTAGTCAAATCGTGAATGGTGTGGAAAGCCCTATACGGTACTTTAGCCACAATTTACAAGCTGTGGAGAGAAATTATAGAGCCACAAAGAGCAAGATGCTTGCCATGGTGGAATTGTTAAAGAAATTCTGATACTTTATTTTGCGACACCCTTTTTTGGTATGCACCAATAATAGCACTCTTGCCTGGCTTAAAAAGTTTTCTGGCAACAAGACAAATATAGTGGCCAGGTGGATTGAGTTCCTCAATGATTTTTTGTTCAACATCCAGCATTAACCTGGGAAGCTCCACCTCAACACTGACTACTGGACAGCCCTTCCCAGTTATGAGCACGACCTGAAGAAGCCAGCAGGGGAATAAATCCAGTTTGGATTCATCCTGTTAACAGAATATGAAACATTACCTGAGATCAATGCTGACTGGCAGGGCAGAGCGATCTTGTCCATTCTTATGCAAGAAGAAATAACTGCTGAAGAAATAATATACCACCAGAAATGACACAATGTATGGTCTGAAATTTTGCACAGACTCACAGACCCTCTTTTTCCAATGGATCCATTAACTGATAGATATTTCCAGAAGTACAACTGGCAGATCAGCAAGCAAGGCCTCCTCTATGCTAAGAGCAGGAACAATTGGCTGGCTGTCCTGGAATACTACCAGTGTGATCTAGTTAGGTGAGTCCATGAGCATGGCCACTGGGCATCATCCAAATGGAAAAGACATTTAACACGAGATATGTAATGAATGGAATTAGAGCCGCAGTAATCAACATAATGGATAAGTGTGAGACATGCCTCCTGCAGAATGCCAGTCACTTCCCAGAGCAGCAAGCAGCCCTCAAGAGCCGACCTGCCAAAAGGCCAAATGAGATTGTCCATATGGACCTTGAAAAACTGTCATGTGATGATGATGGTTATCAGTATGTGCTGGTCATGATTGACCATTTCACAAAGTATGTGCACATCATCCCACTCAATAACACCACTGCAGAACAAATAGCAGAGAAAGTCATGAAGGAGTGGATTCTCAAGTTCAGACCTATGGAGAAGCTTGTGTCTGACAAATGTCCCCAATTTGAAAACAACTTAATGACAGCACTTAGCCTAGAGATGGAAATATTCCACCAATTTACCACCACCTACTACCCTCAGTTGAATGGCCTGGTGGAACATCTTAATCAGATGCTAATTAAATTATTAAGAGTAGCTTTGTCATGAGCAGCTGGAAATCAATGGTGAAGTGTCATTGAGGCTGTTGAATATTTTTAGAACACCTCTGTGCATATGACCACCAGAGTAAGCCCCTTCCACGCCATCTTTGGAAGAGAGGCGTTAACACCTTTATTGATGATGTTCTCAAAGTATCATGATGTCAGCATAGACAAGTATGTAGCACAACTAATGCGTAAGCTGCATCAGATCCACCTGACCATATGTCACAATACAGGTCAGTCCGTCATTCAGCAGAAGAGAAATTTCAATCGAAAATTTTATGGAGTGCCACACAAGTGTGGCAACAAGGTATTCGCGTATTTTCCACGTCCTGTCACTGACCAGAAACAAGTGGGAAAGTTAGTCACCAACTGGCAGGGACCCTTCACTATTGAAAAGGTTCTAAATCACAACAAATACACTCTTAACAAAGGAAAAGTAGTTCACTTTAAATGGGTCAAATGAGCCATTAAAGATATTGAACATGTGATTTTAGATGATAACACTGAAATTACACTAGTCCATAATAGCATTGATGTGTATGAGATATATGATAACCTTACCAAAATTCCTGAAGAGGAACTTACTAAGTCTGAGTATTATGATACTAATGTTACTGAGATTGACTTAAATAGTACATGAGTACTGTCGCAATGTCAGGTTAGAGAGATTGCTCTTACTGATCCCAGTACTTGGGACCTTAATCTTAATTATTTGTTTAGGGATGATTCCTCACAGCAAGAAATGAGATCCACCATCACCTCCACAATGCTGACAAGTGTGCAGGAGATTGGACATTAGAGAGGGTTTAGATGCTCCAACTAGGCACAGGAGAAGTGTGTCTCCACCTGAAGGGGCAAGCAACCAGAAAAGAGGACGTCACAATGGTGCTGAGCAGATTCCGACTTCATCAGGGTGATGCATGGCCCTGACGATGAGGAGAGCAGAAAGCATTCCCACAACTCCGTCTCACTACTATGTGGGGAGATGCATATCTCCATGTGTGTGGGAGGAGCTTCCCATAGACTCTAAAATTTCAAAAATCAGTGCTCCTTTTAGTGACATAACTAATGTAAATAAGACCCCACTTAGTGACTTTATAGCCCCCTCAACCTCTTTTGATTCTACTTCCACTACCTCCACTGTCTGTGCACACAAGGTTGAAGAAAGAAAAAATAAAATGTCAAAGATAGGCAATGAGACAATCCATCCGTATTTTATAGCTACAAGGCGTGCCCCACACTTTGTAAGGGATAACATATCAGAGGACACACAGAATAGGATTAGGCGGAACTACAACCACAAGACACTAACTAGCTTGATAGTTATAGTTCTGTTCATCATGGATGTGGAGAGGAGGCGTCTGGTCAATGCACTCACTCTTTACAACAGTAAAATTTCTGGGCTGAAATTATTGGAGAAGTACTGTTTACACTTTGTTTGATGAAGATTTTACCCTAACCAACCTCTTTCAATTCATCAATAACTGGAGAGGTATCCAGAAGTTTGATTGTGTTAACATCAACTTCCCCAACTTACTGATAATCTATTTCTTAAGGGTAAATGAGGTTGCAAAACCCAACATGATGGAAAACTTTGAAATCACATACCACCTGGCCAAAGTGGAGAAGATCCGCCTAGTGATAGTGCTCCATGCAGAATTTGAAGACGAGATTCTGGAACAGATCGAGAGCCTCCACTTCTGAATGGAAACATTTTTATAATCTACCCGGAGACATACAGGCCCATGTCAATGTATCACACCAATATCCTGTCCATTACAAAAATAATCTAAACAGATTTGCTTCTCTGCAAATGCATTCTGTCCCACCAACTTGCCTTGGATCAGAAACTTATTATTGACACTGCCATCCAATCCCAAATGCTAGAGCTCATTGATCCGATCACACCCACGCTCATGAGAGCCACCAACTTGTGAGCCAGCTTCACTTTTGCTCAAAGTGCCGCCACCCTCAAGGAGATAAATGACATATGGTAAAACTTGAAAGTGGATCAGAATCCAGAAATAGAGTGACCCATCTTGGAGATCAGGAACCCATCATCACAGTACCACTATTTGGTCAAAAGAATACTATGTGAGATTTGTCTGTCATACAAGACACAAGACTGCAAGAACTACAAGGAGCAACTCTTTTCAGAGTGCAACTTACCAGATATCTTCACAAGAGGAGTTATATGGGTTCTTGCTATATTTCTAACTAAGACACCCACCCTTGCTCTGCCTATGGATGTCAACACCAGGATCATGCTAGCTAAGAAATTACTGCATGAGATTGTGGTCTGTCTGCTTGTGTGGAAAGTCAAGAACTGGTTACTTCACCACTGTGCACCACCATCATCACCCGAAAAATTGAAACAGTCCATGGAAAGATTTGAGAAGTATTATGCCCAACTGGTGGGTGTGTACATGACGGACAAGATGTCAATCATGACAATAAGTCAACGCCTTGGGATTTGTAGATCAGACATAAACATTTTCTCTGACACTCTTAAAAAATTTATGTGGGGTGCGACAGCCAACACCAAATTCGTGATATTCAGTCTACATGATGGCCCACTGTGCATGTAATGCATGATCAAGCATCCGCCCAGATCCACCACCCGATTCAGAGAGGCCTTGAAGATAAATAACGTTGAGGACAAGTCCGAAATATTTTTTAATCCAGAAAGACTTAGTTATCCCAAGTGTGGCTACAATCAATTTATAGAAATAGCCCGGAAAGTGAAGAAATATGTTAAAATCATACCCATTACAACATTGGAACAGGTAATGAAAACCCCGGAGCAATTCTACCAAGAAGAGGAGCTACTCAATACCTCTGTAATGCAGCTATCGCCAACAATCAGAGACCTCATTGAGTGGGTCAACATCGAGAAATTCAGAGGCCCCATGTCACCGCCAAAGCTGACCCCACAGTGGTTGATAACAGAGGAGGAAAGGATATTAACAATCCAGCACTGCCCAGAGGAGTTAGCAGAAGATCTTGCTATACAAGAACGCCTGCTCAGAGAATCAAAGGATAAAGACATCTTGGGCATGATGAAATGGTACTTTGCGGAAATGTCTACCAAGGAGGAGCTGGTGCATCTACTATTGCCAGGGCGATGTGTAGCCCTGGACATAGAATGCACCACAGCTCATGTCAAGATCAACAACCCTCAAGTTGACCAGCTACGTCCCCACAGTTTGCGAGGACGATTCTGGGAAACCATCATGGAAGCTCATATCAACTTCCCCATCACGATTGGAACTGAGAAGAGCTTAACTTTACAGAACTAGAGAATAGAGTGGACAAGAACAATCTTTTGTGCATCCCACCGCCATCTATCAAGATGCTGCTGATCCTGCCAAAGTGGAGAGTGGAAAAAGGGAAGAAAAAGACCGCCACCCACTTCCCTGACAAGTTAAACCACGTTAGTAATAGCAGAGATGCCAAGCAGCTGAGCCAAACAGATGAGTATAAAGTAATCCGCGACCAACTAATAGACAGCGACAACTGAGAACATGTTTTTATAGATGGAAAGTTGTCAATTCGCGATATCTTTGCCAGAGGACTACCTGTCCATGAGCAACTCACAAAGAATCACGAGAAGCTTGCACAGCTCAACCCCCAGGTCTTGGTACTTTTCCAAGCATCTGGCGACTTAATGTGGATAGACAACGTAGAGACCATAACTCAGTATTATGATGTGACAAAGTGCATCAAAATCATTATGATGTTGAGGGCCGACATGTCTGACCCAGAGAAGATGACTCTCCAGCAAGTCCAGGAATTCTGCTCCTTGTTTGTTGATTACGCCACGTGAATAGGTTCTTTACGAGAAGTTTTTTGTAACTTCTACCCTGATACAATGATTGATGCCAGAGATGCACACACTTTGGACACAGACGCGCTCATGACTCTCAT
Source organism: Hofstenia miamia (assembly GCA_900660155.1). NCBI lineage: Eukaryota > Metazoa > Xenacoelomorpha > Acoela > Hofsteniidae > Hofstenia > Hofstenia miamia. The sequence goes on from CABFPE010000785.1 coordinate 217,137, forward strand.
GATTGCGCTAAAGGGGGTCCACTTGTTCCAACGTTTTTACGATACCTTCACTCAAAGGCTAAACAACCTATGCCGTCACTGCCCCATGAGTTCTGGGCTTCCAACAATGCAATTCTTCCAGCTCTGTAATGAAGTGGTTACCCAAAGGGAGGTCCTCATGAAGTTAACATGAGCTCCACAATACGCCAAAGTACAGACCTGGACGAGCTCCTCATTTTTGAACTAGTCAAGGCCACTCAAAAAGTAGTCTCCAGGCCAATTCTCCAGTTACTGCCGCAGAATTAAATTGAGCAAGGGGGCATGTAGAATCACTCAGGGATATTTGAAATTTATTTTTAAATTTGATCGAATTCTTCCTTTGTAATTTCGTAATTTGTAGTGATTACGTCACTTTGACGTCAGCTCAATAATTTCGAGAATAGTTTACATTGCTATTAATTTGTCCCCTCAATGATGTATTACGTGTTCTTTGTTGCTGAATTGAATTTGCAAGGGAATATGATCATATGATTCGAAATTGTAAACACAGACAGGTAATTATTGAAACTTTGTATAAATAGGGCAACCAATGTAGCAATCGAGCAAGAGTTTATCTCACCTCAACGTGTTCAACTCTCCTCAATATTTACTTTTTTGCTTAATCGTATTGTTTTTATAATGATATTTGCTTAAGCCACAGCAACAATTTGGGAGTCCTGCTAACTGTGAACTGATTCGACATGTAGCTTTCAGACAGTTAGCAGCCTAAATCGTGGACTGTATTAAGTTACAGTTAGGTATAGGGAAAATTACACCTTCGTTCGTTTCCTACATGCACCAATAATATTTATACACTGTGATTATACTATACCGCTGGTTAACGTGAATGCACAGCAATTATGTGCTATTTAATAGTGAGCTGAGAAATAAGAACCACTTCGAGACTGTTATATTTGAATTGAGATAGAAATTAACTAATGAGACAATTAGGATAGCACTGCACACTCAAATCACTAGCTGCCTTCCTCTCAGGTAGTAATTTGGGCTGGAAGCCATATGAATTGGTCATCCTGGATGTTTACCTAAACAGTTACAAGTTACAGTGGATGAATTACCAATGTTGTTTGTTAGATCTATTCTTGTTATTTCGCTAGAATCGTGGCTGCTCTATTAAGGCCTCATTTGTAACCTTCTTCAGTCAATTAGTTCTTGGGTCATGCTGCTATAGCCCCTAGCCACCGATTCTACACTATGAACATATGCATTTTATACTAACAGTTATTTCTTCTTCCTAAAAATCACTGTGCGGTAATAAAAGAGAAATTTATTTAACAAAACTTTACAAACCATCCTGGAAATGCTGCTTTCAAGCCTTTTTGCATGTCCAAAAAACCCATTGTTAAAGTTTGGAAGGTAATTTGTTCAAAATTTGTGATTATCGCTGTTTGAAGCTGCATAATGTGTGTGTTATTGTTCAAGAAAACCACTTCCTTGAGAGCCCCTTGTAAGAAAAAAAGCACAAGGGGTCAAGAGGTGTACGAGCAAACCACAGCCCTGAGAGATTACGTGGTTTTCAAAAAACCTCTGTAAAAATATCATATGCATTTTCTCACCATTTTTTATAGAAAGTTCTGAAACCATCTGCAGGAATGAAGATGTGCATTGGGATCCGTTTCTCTGAGGTGATGAAGAACTGTCACTTTATATGGATGAAGTGATAGCTTCTTCTTCCAAATTTCATGCGAAAAATATTCTCCACTAAAAGCACGCGCAATTCGACAGTCAAAACCATCTTCTTTAAGTCAATTCCTTATTTTGTTTAAAAATACTCTAAACACAAAGTTTTCATTGCACTGTGTATTTTCGGACATCATTCATTAAATAAATTTATGTAAAAAAAGCCTCAATTTTTAATATTATAAAGTTAACATAATATGAAAAACTAAAACATATGAGTGTACAATGTTTTTCATTTTTCAATTCTCTGTGATAAGGTAAAAAAAACATTTTTTTGAAAAACATCTTTATTCCTTCGAACTAATGATTTGTGCATTTTATAGTAAGACGCACAAAAAAGGATTTAGATTACTATTTGAATGATAATTTTGTGAACACGATTAACATATCTCAGCAAAGTAGAATTCTTTAAATAATATCGAAAAACTGCTCTAATTCAATAATGGCATTTTTCGAGACCGGAAATTTGAACATAGAACATTTGAGCGAGAAAGTTCTCAAAGCCTTGTCTAGAACACAATAACGAAGAGAAAGAAGAATAGTTCAATATGTAAAATACCTTACAATGCAAGTGTAATGTTCTGCAGAACTTATAAATTTAAATTTTAAATGTACAATTTAATAAAACTACATAAGATACATGGATATAATGAGGCTCAGTGGCTTGAACAGATTTCGTAATATTACTAAGCATAGCGGTGGAAAACATTGTTTAGGACCAACAATTGCAATAATGACAATTTAAAGGCAAGTTATTCATGTGAGGCATGTGATTACGTAATATATTGTGGCATTGGGAATTTCAAAAATCGATTTCCAATTACAATTGATAAACTGTTCGCGACCGAACATTCAATTCGTAATTCACTAATGTTGATTGGATAATTTTTTCATGCTTAGTGACGTAAATAACCATTTTTGATTTTGAGTTTGTAAATATTTCTGTTAGCCAGTTTATCTAGTGCTGTTGTAAATAATTATTGTGTAAATAGGGCAACTTTTGCGCATTTTGGTTCTTGCATAGAACAAATCTTTGTCACACTATTTAATACTTTTCTAGCTATGATGACTATGTCACACTAAATTCTCGAAGTAAAGGAGAGGGATTCGGTTTGCTTATCTGCTGTAGCAGGTCCACGACTCAGCGTTGAAATGCAAACCGGTTTCCTCTTATTCAGAAGATCGATTGCTTTGCTTAATTGGTTAAATTAATTCAAATGCCTGGTAATACAGCTTTTTCCGCTTTGGCATGAACCGTGTAATTTCGATACGCAGAGTTGAAATTGGGCCGATTTTTTAGTCCCAAGCCCGGCTCAATACAGCTTAGACCTAGCCGTGTCCATTTCAAAATAACAATTTTTCGACCCAAGCACGGCCCAAATTTTTTTATACCACTGATAGTGCCTTTTGCCTCATAGAAACGCATAGGCACTACACTATGAATTTGATTCGATAGTTCAAATTCAAAATGCATTGTTAACCTTAGTAAAATAAACGTTTCCTACCTACATGGCCGTAGACCTGCGGGCTAAGGAGTTCAACCGTCCTGTAGCAGATGTGAACCCCTCCTGTAAATAATTACGTTTATCTTTCAAATAGTATTGAATGGGCATTTTCACAAATGTTACCAATGAAAATAAAAATTTTCTACTTTATTTTACATTTTTGCTTAAAAATTTGTAACTTTCTTTGGTTTCTTCTTAAAATTGTTAAACTCTTTCATCTCACTAAAATATAAAGTTCCAAAAATCTAAGTGCACCATGTAAATAAGGTCTGTCGCGGATTTTTATAAATTGTAGTGCTTATAATTTAATTTTTTGCTTAGACATAAAAATGTTGCTATTGATAGCAATCGCCAATGGCGATTGTTGGCATAACTGACAACGATTTATCAATGTTTATTATTAACTGGGCTTGGCAAAACCTAACTGCCAATTTTGCATTGAAATCGATTATTGCAATTAGCCGTTTGCATATAAACAAAATTTACGAAAGAAGAATCACAAGAGCATTTATATTCTGCTACTTTTTTATCCAAGCATTTCTTAAAAAGTTATTTTATATGAAAATGAAATTTGTGATTATTTTAATCTGTATATGTATTTGTACACGTTCTATAAACTACTGGCGTTTCACTTAAAAATTTTGACAAGTTTTTACACGAATTCTAATTAAAATGAAAATTTCTTTTACTACAACAATTTTTGTTTCATGGAAAGCAATACTTTCCTGCATATCTCTTATAACAAGAGGTTGTAAATATTGATAATATGTTTGAATTTTTTTATTAATCTTTAAATGTATGCTTGCAACAAGGCGTTAAGCATACTCAGGTGGCCTGAATACCAGAAGGTGAAAAAATAGTGGTATTTAGAGTAATTATAATAGCAATACTATTTTTTGAAGGAACCCCTTTAAATTATTGCAACCCTCTGCTGATTAATATGCCCTATGGCCCAGGTATCATATAAGTCACTGTCAAAAGTTCTTCCTACCGCCATCACTAATTTAGTAATATAAGTATTGCCACAACTAATTGTTACCAGGATTGCAATCGTCCTTTTTATCATGTAGAGAACATATCATTTCTTATATATTCAATTACTAAAATTCTCTGCCAACTTACATAGCACGCTCTTTGCTTGTAACAGACAAAATTTAGATGTTAGAAGTATTGCACCAGCCAACAAATAAAATGCAGGGATGATTAAATTTAAAAAGAATGTTTTTGTCATTTGCAAAGTTTTCAAGTGAATTTTTTTTATATTTCAAATACCAATTATAACATTAGGCCCAAGCCCCGCCCAAACTGCTATGCCAAAATCCGGCACAAGTCTTAAGGCCCAACCCAATTCCAACTCTGTTATTACTCATACTTGTTTGCAATTCCTACACTCTAGTTACGATGGTTAGTTTTTACTCGAGCTCCTCGCTCGTGCAGTGTATTATACAAAATTCTCTCGTATTGTTTACGTTAATTACTTGCTCGAATGCTAATAAATGCTTGCTACCAGTAATTGCTGGCAAGTACAATGGATCACATTACTTAAGATTTCCCTGTACTCATTGTGGCGATGCTAGAATATATATATATATATATATATATATATATAAACAATAAATTCTACATAACTTCCATTTAAGAAATAACATGATATGGAAAATTACTTCTCAGGTTTATGCTTTATTAAGCACATAATGATCTCCAGGTTAAAAGGATTATTACATAATCCAGGTGATTTCTCATGTACCCGCTTATAAACTTACTGTAAGCGTTATTTTCTTCTAAATGTATTTACGTCATAGAATGTACGTGTTAAATCCATGCAAACAAACAGCAGGTGTAAATACAAATCCAAGGTTTTTTAAAAACTAATTTATTGCCGCATTCGCGAGCAATACTAAAAAATTGAACATGTATGTTTAGAATTATAAACTTTATCAATCTGTAACAATCATTTAGACTAAAATATTCGGACATTAATGTTAGACTTTCAAAATATCCAGCAAAATAATATAAACTTTCTATAAATTTTATATATTTATTTTGATATAAGTAAATATAGGCCCCTATGCTTAGTAAAATTATGTTAAGGAATTGAATTATCCAAAAATATTCTTAATTAAAATATATGTCGTTGAAAATGTTTAATCAAGTAATTATTCTTGCGACGTCAATGGCAAGAACTGCTTTTATGATTTCCAATGTGAAATATTTTCGTGAATTTGCACACCATGCTAAAGAAATATCTTTGAATTAAACATAGAAGGGTTTGCCACTTCAAGAGCATTCAAATTATATGTAGCACTCTCTTAAATTCCTACATGTTATTTTGTAGTAATGAACAGTCGTATATTGGTTTTGCATGTGCCAACTGTAAACGTTTCCTAGAAATTTAATCGACTGTTGGAAATTGTGATAGGGTTAAAAGGTAAAGGAATAAAAATATCAAAATTCAAAAATGACCGTATGCTTAAATTTTTATTTAGAATTTATTCCTATATTGTTATTTTTGTTAATACATTGCAATTTCATGTGGTTGATTTAATAATCCTTGTGTGGAATATTTGAAATTCCAATAAATACATATAACAGTTTAAGAGGTGAATTATATATATTTTGATGTTGACCAAAGCACTCAAATGCATTTGAAAGATAGAGACTTTCCGGTACCCTTATTATTATTGCTCAAAAGCAAAGAACCTGATAAACAAAGTTTAATAGAATTGTCCCTTGTAGCTATCATTGATTGCCCAACAAAGTGGAAGAGTTGTAGAAGTGGCTATTTCAACCAATAATATCCTATTTGTCTAAAATTTATTTCTTCAACAATTCTTAAAAGAAAGCCAACACTCCTATTAGGCGATTAATGTAATTTTGCAAAGATAATATTAGCAAATATCATTTGGCTTGTGTGATTTTTACACAAACATGTGCTATTGGTAATACATAGCAAATATTTATTAAATTTCTGTTCATAATTTATTTATAACATTTTTACTAACAACTTTACGTTAAAGAATGCTTCGAGGTAAATGACAAAAAATGGATTTTATGGCGACTATGGCAGTAAAAAACGTGCATTGTTTAGAGAAACATTAAAATTTAGTATCGACTTAAAGTTGTTTCTGTATATATCTTATAAAGTGTTAATTAGAAACCACATAACATTTTAATTTAGGATCGGCATAAAGTTGTTTCCAGAGTTGGGACCGGTCTGGTTTTTTCTGCCCGGGCTCGGCCCGCATCAACACGAAAAAAATCAGGCCCGGGCCCGGGTGACAAAATTTATCGTTTTATACCTTTTTCTTGAATGTTCTTCATGTACATATATTCAACGTGCATTATTTTATTGCATTTGAGATCTCATTTCATCTACATATTTACTCTTGTAAGTACTATTTATGTTTATTCAAGGTATTCAGTCATAAGATCTAATGTCCTTGTTTCCTCTCAAGATACAGATCTGGTAGAAAATTGACTATTTGCTCGCGTTACTTACATAATTTCCCAGAGAGTGTGGACGAAGTCATTTCATTTGAAGCATGAATTAAGAAATTCATGCGACCGCTCTGTATTTTAACCTTAACTTTAACAACGCCGATTTGTATGTAATCGTGTAGCTCACCTATTATTCTAATAAGCCGTCACATGAATTGATGCATTGAATTCAACTTATCATATTATTCAATTAATGAACATCACTTAATTTCAGACATGATAAATTTCGGCCCGTTTGTTAAATTTTTCAGGCACGACCCAAGTGCTTACCAATAATTCCAGACCCGGCCCGCCCAAAGCCCGCGTCTGGATTCAACTCTGGTTGTTTCTGTATATGCCTTATAAAGTGTTAAGTAGAAAACATATATTGCTTAGAGAAAAATTTAAATTTAGGATCGCCAAAAGTTGTTTCTGTACCTCTGTTATTAAGTGTTAAGTAGAAAACATATATTGCTTAGAAAAACATTTAACAATGATATCAGTCGTACAATAAGCAAGTTTATTATACAAATTTGGATAAACGAACTATTATATATTAGCTAGAGATTGAAAAGAAACTGGAAAGTAGATGCTAAATAAAGTAGTTATGTTGTTTGTTGTCTTGGAAAATACATGAATTGAAAAAAAATTGTGGAGTGGAAAATATGACCAAGAGCTTATTTATCAGTTGTTAATTCAGAAAACTTTTTATTATTTTCCCCAAAAACATCCTAAATAATTAAGCATATAAAATTACACTTATGCGCATTTAAAAAACGCGAAGTTTATAGCTGTCTTGACAAAGTGTGTGGGAGTACTTGACTTTTAAAGTCCTTACATACTAATTTTGGTGCACTAAATCAATACAGGTTGTTAAATCATTTTATTATATAAATATATTTATGGATGAAGAGGATTGTTTTCATGATAGGGCATATTTAACTAACTTCAATCATATGTTGTCATAGAAAATATGGCCATTGTTTGTTTTTTAAAGTCATATTTCTCGTTTCTCTAGTAATTATTTGACAATATATTTTCTGGAATCCAGAAAACAAATTATTCAGTGTCCGGTATATTCAATTCTCTATTCGGATTCCATCCCGAAAATTGTTCAGCTAGAGGCAAGAATACTCGAAAAAATAAGGCTAGATACCATCCAAACACTTTGGAATCACAATCCGTAGTCTGTATGGCTATTAAACAAAAACTATTTGAAATCTAAAATTCAATCATTTTGATTGTAAATTGTAGTTACATTTTTGTCAACCGGGTCAACAACTGGTCACCGGATCATGATTTGTGACCGAAAAGCATCTCTCCCACACAGAATGTTTACACAGTTTCATTGAAAAATATTTAAGAATTTAGAAAAAATTTTCATGATAATAAATAGCAAATAGATATGCCCTCTTAAGGGGTTTCAGATTTCCTAATTGGCTTATCGAATATTGTTTGAAAATATAGATAAAAGCGATTGTATCCTTATGGATTCAAATATTGGGTATGTTGTAACACATATGAATGTGGCAGTGAAGCTTGGATTTCTAATAGGATGTATCTCCCAGAGTTGGAACAAGGCCGATTTCTTAGATCAATCCCGACCATATCGTTGTTTATGTCGTTGTACTGCATCGTGCTTCATAGAGGACTAAAACCACTATATTGTAAATTTCATTGGATATTTTGCACAATGTATTGATGAATATGTGCATATCCACTTAATGCATTCAATTTGTGTTGCAATTTCATTATGTCAATGGACACACGTATACGTATTATATATGTCACATTTCATAAGGTCTTCCTAGCGCAACCCTCTTCTAATTTATAATTTTTAATTTAACTAATGACACTATTTGTCTTATCCTATTACATGGAGTGGATTCTGTATGCAACCACATCTTTTTATTAGTTGGATAATATATTTGTATTTCCTTATTCAATTCTAAAATTTTCTGCCAATTTACTTCAACTTACAGTGCAAAGTGAGAGAAACTTCTCAAGAACTCTCTTTACTTGCAGAAGCTAAATTAATACTTTTTTGCAACAATGCTGAGCTGATGAGATTTAAGGAGACTACTTTTAGCATTTGAAAAGTTTCTGTTTGAAAGTTTTTTCTTATGTATTTCAAATAGAAATTCAAATATTAGAGTTAAGCCAAGTTAGGCCAGCCACAATTACCCTAAAAAATTCGTACCCAGGTCCAATCCAGAAATTAGCATGGGCAGAATTTTTCAGGGACTACCCATAAACTACTTTTTGAGCCCGCTTTCGACCCATCGATATTTATTAATCCAATTTCAACACATTACTTTTTCTGCTGATTTTTTTTTTATTAATTAGCCTTTTTTAGAACAACGGAACTAAATATAATGTGGCACAGGGTACTGCTTGTTTATCGTCCGGAGCAAGTGTTTTCGAATCAAGGTTGTTATTTGTAAATATGTTTATTACACATGTATATAAGACCATGAAATACTTGTAAATAGAGAACAGCTTTAGCTATGTTCTATTAACAAGCTGCCTTACATGTATTCCAACGATCATACATGGTGACCATGACGTGATCCGAAAAAGTAACCTTCTGATAACGAAAGCTTCTCAACCGGCGGAACTCTACTCTCACTGAATTGCGTAGAAGTACAAACAGGTGCTATGTATTCTCAATTGCTCGGTTCTCAGAATATGTAGCATTTTGCTGAAAGTGTGCTGTGGTAATTCTCCCGCAGTTAAGATAAAAAGAGACAAGTCTGTTTGATCAGCTTGGCGTCGCTTTGTAAAAGCCAGGGGCGCACTTGCTGAATGGTTTTGAAAGAACGATGCCAAGCTGGTAGGTTGACCACGTGATGGACCTCGGATAAAGTAAGTTCTTAAAAGTCTAGCATTGTGGGATCCCATGGAGGTCGCTGATGATGTCTTCGCCACAACCCTTAAAGTAAATTCGGAATGTTGCAACGAAAACCTGCTAGTCAGGTATGGGGCGGCATGTGGCATCAGGTACTGGTTACTAGTATCGTCCAGATGACTTGTTTTCGTGTTTAGACACAAGTCAAAAGATCAAAAATTGTAAAAAAGAAGAGAATATTACTATGCATAATTTGCTGCCATTACATGCAAAATTCAATCTAACAAACTATGTTGTACATTAATAATAATGAAAATCTCCAAATTGCAGTTTCTGTGTGAATGGTCTAGCAATTACATGTGGACTCATACTATGAATTGCTTCAAATCAAATTTACACTCTTGAGCACTTTAACACCCAATGAATACCATCCTAACAATGAATTGCGATGGATTACCACTGATTGGCCAGGACAGATAATCATTAATAGCATTTATTTTCCTGCCAAAGTCAACATCATTATAGCATTTTGATTTGCCAAAAATAGCTTATTCTATTAAAATTATATAAGAAAATTGGGAGTGTGTATAATTGTATACTATTTTAGCAGTTGAAGCAGTAAGCCAGACCAGCTCATACTGTGTCATGTGCACAACATGCATTTGAAAACCAACCAGATTCATCTCCAATGCAGAGTAATTTAGATATCATGGAAGCTTATCAGAAGTTATCAGAAATTGACTTAGGTTTTTCTGAGGTAATAAAATTGTTCAAAATGGTTTTTCCTTCCAATGAGAGATGTTTTCCAGTTCTAAGACAAGTTAAATGCTATTTATATTCAACAGTGTCAAATGAAAAACTGTTGAACTTACAAATGATTATATATTTGCCCAAGAGGTAGGAGCTGCCGTCAGCCGACTACTATTGACGACCTGATAAGGTCGGCTGCCGGCTGAGTGACATCTATGGATCTGGATTAGACTGTATAATATTGAATATAAGGCCTATATGCCTTATATATGCCATATAAGGCCTATAACTCTGTGAAAACGTATATGATGCAAGCAGTATTGTGAAACTTTCTATCTGCAAAGAGGTTCATCATGCGCTTACAGGCAATCTGATAAGACACAACCTAATCAATGTTTTGTTTGCCGTGACATAGTTTTAGTTATCAATCGGCTCAGCCGTCTAAATTTTTCGGCGGCTGCTGACCTAAAATATATCAGCGGCTCAGCCGGCTAGCGCCCATCGTTAGTTTGCCCAAATGAAGTTTTGGCAATATCCTCTCACTTAGTGTTTTGATATTTTGCTTTGTATTAATATTTTTATTGCAACATTTTGTTAATAAAAATTAATGTATTCCTACTGTCTAGTAGAAGTATTTGTAATGCAGTTTGCACTAAATCAAAAAAGTTGTTGGATTAAATTTGTGTGATTTTTAATGCAGTGCACATTAAGTAATAATTTTGGCCCCCTTAAGAATTTTCTGAAATGGCGCCTCTGACCAAATGGAATTACAAATTTAACAATAAAATAAGCAGACCTCGTGTTTTGCAATTATGAGATTGTTTACAAACCTTAACTTAACGGCAGTGTGCAACCGCCTCTTACAAGGGCGAGAGGGGGCCCGGGCCCCTTCTAAAATAAGAAAAATTCATTAAAATGGTAAAATAAAATTTACAAAAGAAAATCCCTTAGTACCGTCAAATGGAGTGAATACGGTTTTTTCAAAGATCTGGAATTTGTTAAATGTATTTCATTGAACTTTTACACTATAAATCCTAAAATTAAATTTCAATAAAAATTAGAATATGTAGTTTTCAGGAGTTTATTTTAAATTTTAAAAGTATTTCTATTCACACTTTCGGATGTGGTGAATAGGAACATGTGACTTATATGCATATGTATGCCTCTTCACACTCTCTATCGAGTGAAAAGATGCGGGCGTTTTAAAAAAATTGCAAAGGTGTATAATAAATGCATAATGACTGTTAGTTTTATTTATATGCAATTATAAAATCATATAGAAATATAATGAAAACTAAAATCACTGACATCTTCCTGCTCAGAAAATTAAAGTAATGCAGTATCTCGCTGTCTGTCTTAAGAAATACTGAAATGAAACTTAATATTATTATCATTGTAAATCTTCCCACTAATTCCAAAATTAACATAAATCACATTCTCAATTTTTAATTTCCCCAGTAATAGGAATTTTCTTGGAAAAATAATTCTTGTTATTCAATTTCATAATCACAAAAATTGATTTGACTCGCTTCAAAATCTTCTTTAGGACGCATTCATTTGTACCTTCCTGCTTAACTGTTTTCTCAGTGATGTTCCTAGTCATTGGACAAAAATAAATATTTCGTTTTTTTTAATTCACAAACTCATATATTTTCTATATTAAATATTATTTAATGTTCCTTAAAATATAATCTACAGACATGCATTTATTTTCTTTTGGAAGTATATTGACTCTTTTAATTACGATTTTTTGCTTTTCTGTGCGGTCTCTTAGTATAAAATTTCTAATAATTTTACTTTTAAAAAATACTTATGAAATTAGATGAGCATAGCTACAGCCATCCTATGGCACATAAACCTATAGTGGTTAATCTATACGCAAAAGAATAATGTAAATTATTAAGCATAACATGATAATAATAAATAAAAATTTTTCTTTGTCTACTTTTTTATTCACCTCATTTGACGATACTCAATAGAGTTGGTCAAATTTTTTGTATTCAGGGTCAACACTATGCAAAGATTTCACCATGCACCTACCTCAAAACTCCAAAAACAAATTTGTGTGATACGTTAAGACAATAATTTTTAATTTTAAATTTTCTTGATTTTATCAAGAGTTTTACATTTTTTGGTTGGTTGATTTTCTTGAACACACAAATTGCACAAATTCTATACTTCCATTTTTGGAATCAGTACCTGGTGGTGAAGTCCGTGCATAGTGATGAATTGTAAAAATTGAAAATTCAATACTTTGTTTCCTCCCTAGAACCCACCCAATAATGGACTTATCATTTTATTCTACATTGGGCCTCCTCTAAAAAATTTTTCTGTATCCGGCCCTGTCCTCTTGATTATTGCACACTGCCGTTAAGGTAAACCTTGATTTAACGAAAACGTACACTTTGATTTTAACCTAAACTTAAGAAATACCTTTGCACACTGCCGTTAAGGGTTAAGTTAAGGTTACCTCACCGGCAAACGATTTAATTGCATTGTCCCAGTGATATTATTTCTCGTTAGTTTTACAGATATTTTTAAAAAACGTAATCAATTTTATTTCAACTAATTGCGGCAGGTTTAATGTCCGATGTTGAATTAATTATATACTTTATCATAAATAAAAACGTCGATTGCTTGTTAATACACATTTATAATTGCATTTGTTAATTGTCATGTGTTTTATACTGTAATCTATCACCTCGTTTGACTTGCTTATTAATAATTAATTTAGATACTACCGTGTGAAAATTCATAACGTGCGTATGTTTCCTACAGCATTCCTATCCTAACATGAAGTTATGACGAATATTATCATTTTTCACTGAACTGTAGATGAGTCGTTATATGAACTTCGTCATCATTTATTATAGTGCATTTTTAAATTTCTTTGTAAATATATTTATTATTTATAAATGTTCGTTTTATCTGTATGACGAGAGTATGCGTCTGTGGAAGCATGTATTTATATTTATTTTTGAAAATTGTTTATGTAATGTGTATAGAAAAATTGTTACATTTTAAACAATAGATTGCAACAATTTTATTTTCATGGGATTTTAAAAATTGCTTCATCTCTGCATTTAAAAAATTGTTACATTTTAAACAATAGATTGCAAGCTAATTTTTGTTTGTCGACAAATATTACAATGAAATAGAATATATTCCACTGCCGTCAGAGAGAGACAGATGACCAAAGTACACAATTACATCATAGCCACGCCAAATAAACCCACCAAGGTCAAAAGGTCAAATATCCACTTCGTTCGAGTCCCCTTTACTACTAGTATACTTTAATATCCTTAGAGACATGATAGAGTTAAACCATTTGATTCAATACAAAGAGGATTTTATTACATCACTAAAATGACAAAATCAAAGTTTAAGATTGTATCTTTGTTCAACTTCAAAGAATTAAAGATGTCCGATCAAAACCTGTTTGATGAAGTTGAAATGTCTGTATGGATTAAGCTTAATCCGCCGAAACGAGAAGGAAATAGAATCAAACATTTTTTGAAATGTAAGTTGTATAAGTGTTGACAGATCTTAATGAATGTTCTCTTACTGGGTTCTAATCTATTTTTGCTAGATATGAAAGACGAGCACTAAAAATATTTTCGATGGCTTCTGCTATCAGCGTACTAGCAAATTTCTTGCTTGACAATACAGTGCGAAGAATCAGTTTTAAGAACGTGTCGGAAATTATGTTCAATATACTACGTTTTTTATCCCTAAGATTCGAAATCGGCTAAATCAAATAAGAGAGCAATGTTATACAGATTAATCTAGTTTAATCCTACATAATTAACTTTACAGTATTATCTAATTAGGTGTCAGAATAATGGCGTAAGTATGTTTCTATCACTGCGAAAAGTGCAATATTGCATGTATTAAGATATAATTTATATTAAACAAACAGTACAATCTTATTGAAGATTTTATAACAAAATTTTATTTAATCTCGATTCTCAAAATATGCATTTATACCTAGTCTAACATTAATTTTGCCAGACGTAAAAAATATTTTTGATTATAATTTGCTATTGAAAATATATTGTAATAATGTTTGCAAAATTATAACACAAAGTTTTTTTGTTTAAGAGACTAGTAATATTAGTTTTGGTATAAACATTGTTTAATGTTCATTGCAAAAACGATTCGTAGAACTAATCAAAATTATTAACATGACAACTTTAAGTTGAAAATTTAATTGCGATCTATTAAATAAATAAAATTAGTTGGATGATTTATGCATTTATATTTCCTTAATGATATATGCATAGGCTTTTTGTCAATGCTGCTACATAATTGACCAATGACAAACAATGGAAATATTACATGGTCATTTTATGTACAAATCATAATATAATTTAATAAATGTTTGTCAGTTGTTACCACAGTCAATTTCACAATGCTATTCAATTATATATTTTGCAAAAATACTGGAAATCTAGTTATTTGTTCAATTACGAACTATCATCAGGGCTTCCCATTTTGCTGTTAGCAGCAGCTTTTACCAGCTTCGATATTTTCTTACTAATCCATTAGATAGAATAGATAAAAAATTCGTAGATAGGCTCTGACATTGCTTGAATAGAAGGAGGGCGTACGCTGGGTTTCTTGACGGTCTTGATCACGTGAAAACATCGAAAAAATATTCTATAAAAATGCATTTACCGATTTAGCTTTTAAAATTTTTTAGATGTTTTGGCCGAGCATTTTTGATTTAGCCAATAAAAATCAGATTTAAAAACATGACGTGGGGACATTCCAACATTACTCCTCTTGTGTACGCCACTGGACAAGAGACAATAGCGTTGTTTTTAAAGAGAGTTAAAAGAAAAGCAATGTACTGTGAAACAAATTATTAAAGGCAACTACTAAACTTGAACTTCAAGTAGAATTTAAAAATGGATAACATATCTACAAAACATTTAACACAAAAAGCAAATATAAACGAGAAAAGCAGTAGCAAAAATAACAAGTCGTCTGCTTGAATCACTGTACAAATCATCTAACGTTATAATACCCGATGCTTTGTAAATGTTTTAAAAATTGTCCCAATTGAAAAGTTGATTATTCATTCTACAGGGTGTCCGTAAAGTCTGGAAACAGGAAAATTAACTATTTTTCAATGTAGGCTATATTCATATTTTTTGCATCCATGCTTCAAGAAAGATTTAAACTTATAGTTCTCAGTGGCTATAGAGGCTTAATTTAAAAATTTAGTGTACTTTATCCGTATAGAAGTTCACATATTTAGATAGTGGCGAAATTATGAAATTTTATTGTGTCCAGACTTTGTGGACACCCTGTAGAAGTTGATAAACAGCGAGAAATGACAAGTTATAAATGCGCACAGCACACAACCAATTGTGAAATGACTCACCATGAAGAATGAATATTCATTAATAGCCAAATATAAAATATAATTGATGCGTTGAATCACCATCTATCAATAGGGTTTGCTGACTTTTTCAATAATTACAGTGACTGGTCTGAATTCTAGTGGGTCTTTGATAGGCTGTTGAGGGGATTGAAAGACATTGATAGTGTGTGTAAACAACACAGATAATATGCCAATACAGGTTAATTTTATGTGCTGCTTTAAACAGCATTTGCTGTTAACAGCAGTGCTGTTGGGAGCCTTGATGATCATTAATAAAGGTGCAATACTCTAAGTGCTGTTGTTTTTTAAAAAATTGTGTTTTAAATTTGTTAGAAATCTATGAACTTCTAAATATCTATTATAGAAGATGCGAATTATATATATTGCATTTCAGTAGAAGTTCTTATATACATAATATTTAAAATAAGCTTTCGTTTTGAAGTCATTTTCGATGTTCACTTAAAGGCAGAAATTCAACCTTTGCTTACAGATTTGAGTATGATTTTTTCCAAAAAATTTGTTGGAATTTCTACACTTAGCATAATGCAAAAAAACGTTTTCGAACCTAAGCACTCATAGAAGTTGAGCTGCTTGTAATGTCATTATTTTAATTAATAAAAATTCGAATAATCATTTTCAGTTGATAAAAATAATAAGTCTATTGTAAAATTTATAATGAAATTATATTTCCTTCACAAATTACATGGCGCTAATGAAGTCTATGAAATTTTTCAGAATGTATATCAAAAATGGTACTGTTGAGGAATTTGGTTTTCGTTATCTTGTGTTGTGTTGCCTACGATAGGAAAATGATCGCAGTGGGATTTTTAGATCACATATTATCCTAACCAACTACAGTAATTACATAGCCCACCACGTGTTTAACTTATTCATGCAAAAAAGGGGTAAACAGTTGAGTTTCTACATCTTAATGTTCTAGTTTTTATGCACAGCATCATGCATCAGAAATGCCAAAACTACCTTATGCAGAACTCAAGCGTTCAGGAAATTGGTGGATCACTCAAAAGAAAAGCTGGAAATGATTGACAAGCTTGGCTTTGAAAAATCCCATTTTGACAATTCATTGATCATGGCGTCGATCGAGTATAAAGAAGAAACTGACGAAAATTCTATCGATTATTGCAGGAGGAAAAACGATGGAGTTTGGCAGAAACTTGATGAAACAACAGTTTTCAGGACGTTTTTCTCTCAGATGAGTGTATTTTTCAGCTACATTGAAACAAACTCAAGGCTTGGTGCAGTACACAGCAGGAACGGCCTATGAAAAAGTTGTAAAAATTCTATTAAATGTTTGGGGCACACTGTCATAGTCTGGATTTTATGTGAGAATTATCCCCGAAGGGATGATTAACAGAAAAGCACATTGCAATATTGTTGTTGTAGTTTTCCACATGCAAATGCTTTGGATATTGGAGGAAGATGGCCCAAACTTTCCCATCTCCCTTGAAACAAAACATTTCATATATGAAAACGACATTCAAATTCTGCAGTGGCCATCAAATTCCCCTGTGGAAAACTTCCGGACTATCCTCAAGAACTTCGTGAAAAAGAAAAATCAACTTACGAAGGCTACATTGGTCGGAAAAATCCAAGAATCGCAACATGAAATTTCGCCGGTCATTGGTAAAAATGTGAACTGTATTTCTCTACGATTATCCAAATGCTTAGCAAAGAACAGAAAATTTATAGGAATTTAAGCTATGTGCTTAATAGCCAATTCATTTTGCTATTACTACCATTTTTCTGTTTGTAAATAGTTTCATGCATGTGTCTGTAAAATAAATTTTTCTTAATCCCATTTTTGCGACAAGATATATTTAAAAATATATTTACTAAAGCTCTGTAGTTTACATGTATATTTTAGCATATTCTTTGATGATAATCAAAGATGGACGCGGGTTTGGGTTTACCCGCCGCACCGTACAGTGAAGGTACTGAATTTCAAATGTGGTGCGATGCGGGTAGACAATCTTATATTGTGACATGTGTAATACTAAACTAATACAATATTAATTATACTACGAAATCTATATAATATAATATATTTGATATCATTCTCTCAATTATACAAAATTAATAGAAAGTCAGGCGACATTTAGAATATAGCGGGTGCGGGTGAATTTTTCTAAAAGACATGCAGTGCGGTTGCGGGCCCACTCAGTGTGGTTATAAAAAATTTACATCCGCGTCCATCTATGGTTATAATGCATATACAAACATGTTTTTGGATATCCTAAAAAAATCAATATGCAAATTGTACATATTGGTTGAAATTAAGTATTTCATATTAGCAACTTTCTCTTATTTAAATTCTCTAAACATTTATTTCTACGAAATCACTCAAATAGAAACAGTCTTTCAAAGTTGTAACTTTTAGTTATTCATTATGTAATATTTAAAAAAGTTTTAATGCCACTAATTATATTTAAAACACAAAGCATACAAGTCTAATTTTATGGAATTAGGCTTTGGTCCCTGCAAGGCAGGATTTGGGCGAGGTATTTCAAAATCGGACGAAAAAATTGCCGAAACTTCAAAAAATTACTAGTACGCACCCGCACATTAGCCTAAATGCTGTGAATGCTATATAATCTATTAACAATGCAGTGAAAAATAAAATTTACGTTTTAAAATTTTACCCTTCTAAGAGTCTATAAAAATTAAAGAAATATTTTGGCAAGGATGATAAAAATAACTCCGATTAAATGAATCATTTAGCACCATAAAAATATAGTGGAAATAATAAATATATAGAAAAATTAAAATTTGAAAAGGTTCCAAAAAATCACCAAAAGTTGTTGTCTTCGCTCAATCTTTGAATTTTTGTCTACCTTTTTATAGCAATTTTGAACTAAAAATTTTGCCCTCTCCCACTGGGTAATTATCTGAAATCTATTCCTGGCTTCGCCATTGTTCTAGTTTAATAAAAAGTCGACAATATCGAAAAATCAAATAGAAAGATACCAACATGTCGACAAAGACACTGGCAAAATGAGTTTATAATTAACATCTGGAAATATTCATTTGTTCATTTCTGAAGTAGGCCTAGATGAATTTGAATTTGATGAATTCAGTTCATTTTTGTATGTACTTAAAATAAATTAAATTATTTAAGGATTAACGCATTTTAAACTAGAGACATTCTAAGGGGTGCACATGAATGGACTTGAAATAATGGACAGGGTGTAACTGTTTGCTTGATCAAGATATTTGCGTGTATAGCCACCCATGTGGGTAAAACTGGGGAACTTAGTGAGGTAAAAGCAACCACAGCAGCTGTGGGAGATAAACACAAATCTCTTATTTATTATACGCTAAATTAGCATAATCTATTTGGATAATAAACGTAGACGAGTGGATCTTACACTTCACTACCACTGCGAATGGTCTGTTTTTACTGTGTGGCCACTAACGCTTTGACAATATCGTTTTAATTTAATATATTAAAAGATATTTAATAAGTGCTTGCTTACAGCTGGAATTATGTCGCGATCATTTACGCCGCAAGTATTTTATTCTAGGGAAATTCCTAGAATTAATTCTATACAAGGTTTAGTAGGGAAGGCGCAGAAGATTTATTAGGAAATAATATGAGGCGATCATTGAATCAACGCTTTCTTCGTATTTGTTTCGCAGATGTTTACTATATTTACTATATACATGTATGTATCATGTATGTGCCTATTTAATCAAATGAACCATTAATTGAAAACTGTACAATTTGTACAAATTTAGATTATTTGGAAATTAATTAGCAAATTTTTGCTATACATTTGGCACATTTCGATTTCTAAGTATTATTTAAATTATTTGCCAAACAATTTACATACCGATAATAATGATGTATCCGACGTGCAGAATGGCATGCAAGAACCGAGTATTAAAGTTATTCGGCATCTACATTAATGGGCATATATTATGCCAGTCAAATAATGTTGTCTAGTATGGTTACAGATTATTAATTTTGTAGTAATATACTAAAACTTCTTTGAATCCTTTGTAAAACTTACTTCTTATCTTGAAGATAGGTTTCAGTTTATCAGGGTCAATTGGGTATTATCGGATTGTAACCTGTTACATCTACATCTTTTGAATATATATTTCAAAAAAAGTAAGATCAATTTAAGAAAAAGTAAGATCAAATTAGGATGTTCAGAATCTTAATATTTCGATAAATTACAAGGTAATTATAGTGTATTTGTAGCACCATTATACATGTATATGCAGGATAATTTTTTCATAATTGTGATGACTTTAAGTGTTAAATACTGAACAAATGATGATTTATTTATATTTATTCATGGAGGTTGTCAATTTATTCTAAATCACTGCTTTTAATTTTCTCTAAGATTCTTCCATTACACTTAACAAACACGTACGCAATATTTTCCCCTTTTCAAATCTTTTGTCTGTTGAGATTCTTTTAATAATGTGAACTGTGAGAACTTTAATTAATTTTTACGTTAAATGGTAAGGACATTGAGTGATCAAGAAAAACGTTGAATTGGAGAGATTCCTTGCGCAATTTGAAATGACAAATTCTTGTATGATGGAAGGTGGGATGTCAGCAGAAGACATCAGAAAACTACTGGTTAGACAAACTCTTTATTTACTTTATGTAAATTTTGTGCCACGAGATTCCCATCTGTTCAATGTCTAAAATGTATTATAACAAATGTAAAGAAGATTTAATGCCGGGTTATTGTGAAAGCTAGATTGTATCATTTTTTAGTAGGTGCTTTTTTGTATATTTGGTGTAGGCCCTATCTCTATGATAATGTAGTCGACAAATTACTTGGGACATCCCTATTTTCTATTATTTTTCAATTTCATTTAAAAACTAGCAATCGCATAGTTTAATTACTTCAGTATATTTGAGCAGCCTATTTGGCATTGCAAACATTTTTCAAACAATTCTGTTTTCGCAGACCTTCATTATTAAAAAACTACAGATATTAAGTGAAACTATGCGTAAAATTCTAATAATTAGAGTGGTTTCATCTTTAAAGATGAAGGTCTGCGAAAACAGAAATGTTTAAAAAATGTGCCTTGCTATATAAAAATCGATAAAAACTAATATAAAACGTTTAAAAAATGAAAATTTAATGTGACTGTCTATTCAGAATGGTTCCTTATATCACTACTAATGCATCTGAAATATTCGTGAAATTTCATTTATCATACATACTGGCATATTTTTTAGCGTGGCAACATGAAGCCAGCACTCCTTGATTGTATTGATCAAATGCTGCGTTGTTGTGATTATCTCTGCAGGAAGGCTCTTTTTAATCACACCCCAGCGATTCATAGGCTACGGCATTAAAGAAACAAACAAGAACATTGAAAACAATAATGTAAATAAAAGAAGTAATTTATACATAAATTAAAAATAGAATACAGAGGAATTCATCCAAACTGCTTAATAAAAAATCTTCAAAAAAACATTAAACCTGTTAGAGAAAATGTGAGATCAATATCAACAGTACATATAATAAGATCTATTCTCAATTTAAAATACCCAGTAGTTTTGAAAATTTGTCTGTTGTTTACAAAAATTTGGACAAATGACAGCCTCTTGAGCATCAAAACAGGGGTTAGTTTCACTTCTGTTGCACTGTCACAAACTTACACCTGATATAGACATGGGCTGAAAATGCATGCCCAAGAATTTTAGGCCCGGACTGGCCTATTTAAACTAATGCCAACTCTGCCCATATTTACAATATTTGTCAAAAAAATTTTTAATTTGTTGGTTTCTTCACCAAATTTTGATATGATAGAACTTCTAATAAAATTCAAACACTGAAATTGAAGATTTTAGATTGAAATTTAGAAAATTTTATGATACTCATGAAAAAATTACCAAAATTTAAATTTCAATCTTAAACTATAATCATACCTTATATAAAATTCAATGTATTTGCGTGCACTGCTAGTAGTATGTTTAAAATTCGGCACATTTTTGGTCCAACTTTTTCATTGCTTTGGACCAAACCCTGCCCATTTCCATCTCTGTACCCCACTTGACAAAAAGCAGTCTTAACACGCAGTGGTAAACTGTTGAGGTTAAAAATGAATTTTTAAGAAAATGTTTTTTAAACTTCTTTTCTGAATTTATACTTGTAAGTCCTTGAATGATAAGTTAAATGCATATAACGAGAATTGTAGTTTACCGTAAGGTGACCGTTGTTTTGATATATCCCAAAATTTTATTAATGAAAAGTATCTTAGAAAATATGGAGCATCGTCATGATTAGAATATAAACTTTTGTCATTCATATCATCTTAAGAAATTTGAATCATTTTAATTGCACACCACTAAGCGGAGGAAAACTAAATTGATTTGCCTCAAAATAAATGTTATGCAATAATTCAATTTGAAAGTTCATTACATGCTTTACAACAAAGTGAAATAGCGCGATTTAAACAAGAAGGCTTAGTCAGCAATAAATCGTCATAGATGGTCTTATAGATTAATAGTTTATGATGTAAAGCATGTTTGAAATAGACACTTTCAATTTTTCTATTGAAAAATTGATGTAGGGAGTAAAATTTTTCAAAATCCTTGCAAGTTCTTTAAGAGATCAACAACATAATATGCAATAGTGAAATGTCAGACAAAACCTTCCTGACAGGGATTGATCATAGATGCTTTTCTAGATGATAAAGAAACGTCAAAATTTATTATTTCATTGTCTCACTAATGAATTAACATAGCAAATTTTATACGCCTGAAATTGAAGATAATATTTCTCAGATTATTAAATGAACCTAATTTCTTCCTATGATAAGAATGTGGAGTCTCGTTAAATTTTGTTTAAATACTTGATAAATAATAGCAAATAGTTCAAATCAACAAGAATTAATTGTTTCTGTTATAATATTTATTGTCTAATATAGTCCAATTGCAATTAACAGAAATAAGAAATAATATAAAACCCACCAAAACCACCCTGTTGACTGACACACCCCTTCAAGAGAATTAATATTTCATTGATATTACCATGTAGAATTTTTGCTGTTCTTTCTGAAAAACTTTATTTTATAAAAATCGGTTAAGAATTGACTGAACTACAATATTCCAAAGATTGGGTATATGAAATGAAGAAATTTCAATACAGAGAGTTAAACTATAGGTTGCTAGAGGTTGCATTGAGAAACTGGGTTTAAGTGGAAGTGGCGTTATTTTGGGAATAATTTATGGACCCAGTTACTCATATTTTGAATATTTACTTAAGAAACAAGTTGTTTGAATTAACTTAGAGATTGAGTAGATTTTGTAAGGCAAAAATTAATGAACTGTTTGATGAAAAGTAGATAAAAAATCTAAGATTCTTAATGATATTATTACCATAAAATTGGTAAGTTATAAGCACGATGAAACAACATTTGGG
>CABFPE010000785.1:247898-259484 GCA_900660155.1 Hofstenia miamia
CTCTCTCTCTCTATCATACATACACACTCTATTTATTTCAATTAATATTAACAAGTGAAAATTAATATGTCCCATGAATATGTTTGAAATGTCTTCTATGATTTAACACCATAGATTGTAATTTGATGACTGCTTTTCCCAAAATGCATTTTACTCCAAGACATGGTAATTGTAAATGGTTTTACAGTGTAGAATTAGAGAAAGTGTCAATGATAGTTTTTGCTAAACATCTTACTTATTTCTTCACAATTACATAGAAAGAGAAGCCCACAACTAAACACAATGTTAAATCACATATTAAATATTTTTCCACTTACATATTATTATTGAAAGAAATCACACTTTCAATCATTGAACAAAAAGTGTTATGTATGAGAGACATCAGCAAACTAAGCAAGTGCATTAAAACACAATTTGCATTAAAATGTTTTACCCAATAGAGAGCAGACAATGAAAGAAATTAAATATAGCAAATACACAATACTTTTTCCTTTTGATGGGTCAACAATGAGACTAAATACGTATTATTTTTAACACATTGACAAAATGTTTTACCTTAAAATATTTTTAAGCCATCTTGATACCAGGAGAATGAGCTTTTTTCAATAAAACAATGCAGAGGACATAGGTTATAGTAGATGTTTTTCTTTTTGATGAGACAATGGCAGGACTAAATACATTATTAGTTTTTAGCACATTGACAATAATATTTTAAACCTTGAAATGTTTTAATCTATCATGATATCACTGATCAAGTTTTTATTATGCATCATTCAAACAAGAATCTCTAAACAAATCATTAAATGTAATATAGTTGCAAAATATATTATATCTGCATGTTGAAACAAACAAATGTTTCTTTGAAGGAGACATATTTTTCTAAATTTTCCAGGAATGAAAATTCATCTTGTGTTGTTGAAACTAAGCATAAATAAATAAACTAAACAATGAAATAGTTTATACAGCTTTGCAAGATAAAAATCTAAACATTTTTCAGAATTGGTGAACAAACATTTGCTTGAAGTCAAAAGGGGTTTTTTCAACTGAGAATATAAATTCATCTTGTGTTTAAACTAAGCACATGTGTAAATAAAACAATCAATGAAAAAATTTATACTGTTTTGCAAGATAAAAAACAAGTACATGGAGCATTTTGAGGGAAAGCAGTTTTTCTTTGATAGTTGATGAAGACCACCTACAAGCAGGCTTAAACTCATTGTACTGCTATAGAGAGTGTTTGTGTCTGTGTACATCCTGTACATGGTCTCTTTCTCCAGATCATAGTCCTCTATCATGGGAATATTCACTTTGAAATATCTGTCTGAAAAAGTGCTGCACATTCTGCCTCAAATCCTGTTCACTATAAAATTCAAACATTCTTCATTGTGTATAGGGTTGAGCAAGATTCCCAAATACTTTAACATTGCATGCCAACTAAAATTTGATAAGGTGAAAAAGTGGGCGAGGTCAAGATTATATGTCCCCATGCTCTGAACTCTGAATTCTCTTATTACATCTAGTAGTAATAACTTGTTGGAAAGTAAATAGTTATCATGAAAGTTTTTAAATGTTTGACATTTTCCTAGCACCCATGTATTTTCATGCTTGAAATTTAGTTCCTCCTACATTATGGGAATTTTTGCAGTCAATTCTTCTTGCCAATGCTCCAAATTTGGTAGTCCAATTTCATTAAATTTTTCAAAGCTGTCAAACCAGGAATATGGAAATGCCTCTGCCTTCTGGTTGCCCATTCCTTCATTTAAAAATTGATATTTTTCAGCTTTGATAATTTTAGAAAGATTTGACAAACTATTGGCTATGAATTGATAACTATCTAAAAATCTTAGCTCTTCAAAAATTGGCTTATAAACTCTGTGTTTGTCACTGTAACTGTCTACAGGCACCATCAAACTGGGTGAAAGAAACATCTCCAATGTACACAGTACACATGACACCTTCTGTCCATCATTCATCCAGAAATTTTTTAACAAAATGTGCATATCATATTTGCTCAAATTTTGCATGAAAATCAAAATAAATTGTGGTCTATGATTTAACACATTACAATTGTTGTGACACCTCTAAATTTACCACTAAAAGTGTAATGATCTATAACTTTAACATCACCAGGTACAAATGTGTTCTTGCAAAATATACACTGTGTTGCTGTTTCCATCTTTGTTTTCTGCTGCTCCTGTGAAATGATTAATTTGCAATGTTTTTGCTTCAGCTCATATGATTGTTTTGCCAGCTTGTGTAAATGATTCCATCCCTCTTCCTACAATTTTTGCTCGGAAATATTTTGCATGTTAACAATTTCTACTCAGTGCTACGTGCCACACAGACACCAGATGGGATTTGCTCAACATTGCATACTAGTTGAACATTGTGGAATTTTCTTGAAATTCCTTCAATATCCAAACTGGCACCCCATTGCATTTATTTTTGTGTTTGTCCAAATTTTCTCTTATTCTGAAGCCAGACAAACATTTCAGACAAAAAACCACTTTCACAGGACTTAAAAAATTTTAGACATGTGTCAAGATTTGTGATTGCTAAATAGTGGTTCTTACCATCTTCTTCAATCAACATAACATTGACTGATTGTTGATATGAGCATGGAGAAATAAAATGCTGGCACAAGACATTGATCATTTAGAGAATACATGTTCACATTTCATTAGTTCCAGGTTTCAAAATTGCAAACATCATTTACTGATAGTGGGAATGTGAGACCATTGTACATTAGTGATGGTAGAAATTTTTTCATGCATGTTATCTGGTCACAGTGTTGGACTTCAGGGTGAAGACAAGCTAGCACAGCATATACAAAGAATAAATTTGATTGTCTGTTTTTGGGTTTACAAGAAAATGATTGTTTCTAAGATAGTCAGGCAAAGGAATATATGATCTGCCACAGGTTGGTCTGTATTTAGACATGTGAAACCCAACTCTATTAATATTTTTTAATACAAATCTACTTCCATTTGTAGCATACATGCAAATGTAATTGGCAATTTTGTCAACCAGGCAATAGAAATTGTTACCATTTAATCCAGGTCAAAATACTGATAATGGCAAAGATGTCAGATAGATCACTGCTATTTTTTCCTGAAAAATTGGTGGAAACTTCACTCAAAATAACCTGGCATATTGATTTGTGATGGTTGGAGAAGGCTTCATAGATAATAACCAAGCTTACATTATTTGATAGGTAACTTGCAAATGCGCCTCTACATGCATTCTCTGTTCCATGAATGTTGTAATCACTGTTATTATTCAAAACTATTTGCATTGAAATCTCATTGGAATGCTTATCATCAAAATGTTTATGTAGTGCTGGTCTACTACCAAAATATGTCTTGCATCATATACAGAAATTAACTGTTGTACATCTATACTTTTTTATGAAATGCAATCTCACTAATTGGGCACAGGGGCTAGTGTATGCACATAGATCATATGAATATTGAATCTTTGGGATAAATAGACCATGTATTAGTAAAGGGAAAATATCTACTCAAAAAATTTAAAACATTTTTCAAAAACATTGGATAAAAAAAATTTTGTTTTGGCATAACATGTAATTGATTTTCAAATTTTTAAAAAATATAAACTAATAAGTGTGAAATGTACATAAACAAACATATAGCACATTGTGGGAAAAAAAATTGGCAATGTAACAATTAAAAACACATGTATTCACCCAAAAACAGGTTATTAGATAAAAACAGATATTAATTGCATTCTTGTGTAAATCAAACAAAAGTATACACAGCCACTTAATAATGATAACTCTCTTCATAAAAATGATAATTACATTTAACAAATATGGTGTTACCAACATGTATTGGGAAAAACAGTATAGTTTACCTGCATTAAATGTCTAATAGAATTTAGCAACTGTTTAAAATGTAAAGCAAGACAATGTATAGCATTTTAAACATATTTGTGCATTTATAAATATAAAAAACTACATAAAGAGAGCAATCTTGTAACACATTAAATAATTAGTAATTAACTTAATAATCTTTTTCATAAACATGAGATATACAATGAATGAGAAGAGGGTAAAATTCATTTTATGCACACCATGTCTATAATGAGTGAGAAAGAATGTAAATGCAATAAATCAGACATTTCCTTCCATCTTTTAATTAAATGTGTGCTCATATAACACATTTTCAGAAATAACTATTTAATGGAATGGGGTGGCAATATTGTGATAATAAAACACGCATTATAATTCATACAAAGTGAGTCAGCAAAAATAGAAATATTAATAAACTTGCATTGGGTGCATTCGAGATCACAACCTGACACAACTGAATAGTTGGCTTTCAGTTGTCAATCTATTTGCGATAGCATTCCATTGTTTACAAACCTATTTGCACATTGCACCAGTATTGCACTCAGCATAAACTGGAGCATTCGCACAATCCATTGGTTTGCAAAATCAGTGTGCACAAAACGCCAACTGATTTGGTTTATAGTTGGGTTTATAAAAAGTCAAACATTGAAGAATTATTTGATATATGTAAATTTATAACACCCCATCTATTTGCATAACCTTGAATAATTAGCTAAGGAAACAGAAAATTTCAATTTTAATGAGAGATTGGTATAATAATACATTTTTAGAAATATAAATATATCAATCTGTTATTTATCAAACATATGATATTTTTGATATTTCTGATATTTTAATAGTACAGTAATATAGATGTTCGTAAAATTTGTATTTTATGAAACCAATTTACCAATATTTTTTCAGTTGGCTGCTTTATTTTTTGCTTAATAACATTGTTTTGTACTCCTCTAACCAGACTTGTCAACAAGCCGAGCTTCTTACAAGCCGAGTCAAGCCGAGCCTGAGCACAGTCTTTGATATACAATGAGCCCAAAACAAATCTTTTTTATTCAAAGCAAATTTATAGTTCTGCTTGTAAATTTGATTATGCCGATTCTTCTTATTTTTTCATTCCATATGCCTTTCTTATAATAATAGGAAGAGCTATGTAAAAAATTCTTTGAGCCCAATATTTTTAAAAAATATATTGAGCTAAAACGAACTTCATTCAAAGATTTTATGTAGGGAGCCAAGCTGAGCCGAGCTGAATTTATGCAATATATAAACCAACCAAGCTTCTAAATTTCAGCTTATTGACAAGTCTGCTTATAAAAATGTTGTTTGGTAACGTGGAAGTGAAAATGAATCAAACTTTAAATTTATTGAAACTTTCTAAAACCTAATTAAAAAAAATTATTGTTAATGCAAATCACAAATTACTACAAAATGAATTCTATTGTAAAGTGCTTTGAGTCTGAATCCGGCACCCAATTATGACATTGCTGGCTGCTGCTCACTAGTGGCTTGTTATCATTATTAAACTATATGTACCTATATACTGCATACCATTTTAGTCATATACGCATATTGTCTGCACACTAGAAGTTCTTTTCTTTTGTGGAAAGGTTCTTCTCAGTATTACACAAAAATCTTTAGGTAAAAAATTACGTATTTAACTAAAAAGGCAAAATTTTAAATTTTTTACGTCAATAAAGCGTCTTAAGAATAGTCAAATAACAAACAAGCTTGTTAATAAGCAACATTTGATTGGCTAAGAAAAATTAGGTTGACTACTGCTGCCACCATGAATGTAGTGTGCACAAATTTAGTTGTTAAGTAAACAAACCTTTCCGCTGTTTAGAGTTGGGTTTCAGTGGGCATTGAAAATTCATACCAGTGGATTCACAAATGATCAAGTTGACATTTAGTGCAAAACCAGTGCGCTGTGAGAACACACCCATTGCACACATGACAATTGTTAATGACTTTTTTATAGTAAAATATGGCGTTAATTTAACCTGAAAGCAATTGCAAAGACACTAATTATTTTTTGCCAATATGAAAAAGTAAACATGAATTCAGACATTCATTTATTAATTTCACAATATTTTTAAAATATGAGCAATAAATATATATATATATATACACCTCATCATTTAAATAAAAATATATATCACAGCATAATTACAGTATGTTTACTATCCTTTTCAAGTTTAAAAACATTGACAAGAGTGCTGCATTATTTAAATGAAAAAAATCTAGTATGTTTTTAAATACACAAAGAATAGTAAACACAAATTTTTCAAAATAAGAAAAAACATGCTAAATCGTGTGCTCATGTGGCATTGTTGTTGTTGTTGCTTGTAGAAACAGCATTAGCAACCAAGCTAGTGGCTGATCACCATGTCCAACGTGGAAATTTTTTTGGTGTTTGTATTCCAGCATCATTTGGTCAGTCCAATCTTTGAAATTTTGGGGCCATTCTTCAAATTCCATCAATGAGGAATTTATTTGTTCATGATTAGATGGTAGGTCAAAACTAAAAGCATTTGTTTAGAAAATACATAAAACAATAAATAAATATTATTAGATGAAACAGGCAAAAGATGATATAATAAAAATTATGCTTACATTTGCTCATCAAACAAGATGTTGAGGGGTCTTTGTAGAGGTTATCTTCAAAGATTTGTGAAAACTGGGAATTCCAGAAAGACAAAAAGTTGCAAACATTGTTGAAAGTCATTTTTTAAAATAAGAATAGCACTGTTACAATCAAGTGTGGTTCAAACCAAAACTAAATTAAAAGTGAAAAATATTTTTAAAAAATTAGCAACTAGTTGTAGATGCAATAAAACTAATTAGTACATTAAGGAAACTCTTTTCAAAAACACTTCAAAACATTCCAGCGATAAAAAGTTGACAGATGTGCTAAAAGCTTTTATGAAAAACCTTTTAGCATAAGTGGTTTAAATATAGAAGGTTAGGCTAATTAAAAAAACATTCCAGCATAACAAAGACAGTTTGAAGTATTTGTTGAAACTCGATAATAATTGATTTTTTGCAAAATCTTGTGGCTGGAAATGCGTAAAAATTTGAATTTTATAAATTAATCATGACAGAAATTTGTCTCCATTTATCCAGGTTATGTAAACAAACAAATTTAAATTTTGAAATATATAAAAGTCAGTATTACTATTATTATTAATATTACCATATATAGTCATTTTTTTCAAGAAATGAAATTAGTCTATCATAAATCTCGTGACCCTATAAATTTTGTAGATATCTTAAGCAAATATTCACAATTTTTGGAGATGGAAGCCAACACAGTTTTCGAATCTCTTTGTCAGTGCTCTACAAAAATTCATGGTGTTAGAACACCAGATGTGTGTACTGAAAAATATTGATAAGCTCATAAATTATGAGGACACATCACCCCAAACAACAAGATTTTACATGTTCGATTTCACATGAAATGCATGTTTTGGGATCAATGAAGATTATATAATTGACATGTTACAGTTTAAAAAAGTATGTGGCGAAAATCTCCCATATACATTCACAATGTGGGAAATATTAAAAGGAAATATTGATAAACTGTACAGATATGGTTTTTCAATAGACTTGGCAATTTCACAAATTTTTACATTGTTAGATGATGGCGATAAAGACAAAAGTGTAAGACTTTCTTAACAATGGTCATTATTTAGAGTATTGTATAATAGATAGATAGATAACCTGTAAATAAAATGTAGCTAGTTGTTTTTATTTTTCATCTCTCAAACATGTATACAATTGCAATATAATTAATAACATTCATGATTTATGAACATGTATGTAAGATGATATAATTAATTAATTAAACTAGAATATGATGGTAATTTACGCCTTGCACACTGCAATTAATTAATTATTTCAAGATTGTATGTTAAAAATTAGCAAATTCATATAACCATATACATTACCATAAATTCTCTTGTTTTTTAAATATCATGGGTTAGCTAATTCAGGTGTTTTGCACTAGCACCATCTAGTGGAATTTATAATCATTCCCTCGCCTAAAATTATTGCTTTTCTGGCCTCCAGATCTCACAAAGTTTATTGGTTCTCAATTTTTATTGGGTGGTTTAAATTTGTGGTATAAAACACCAAAATTTAAGGTTTGTCATCATCCAAAAGTGTAAAATTTATACGCATAATTCATTATTCAAACCCCTTAATAATGTTGTAAGGTCACCAGAAGGCCATAAAATCGCATCCACTAGTTTGCCAGAAGGGGTATGGAGGAAAATTCATGACGTAAAAATAATAGAGACTTGCTACAGCTTCGCCATTCCACATTGATCTAGATAACAATGAATGGCTGATTTTACCAAATCACTACTTGATCATGGTATGTGAAGCAGAACAGTATTTAAGAAATATGATGATGAGAAGGATGGAGTGGATGAACGGACACATAACCCTCGAATTCACGGAAAAAAACTGTGATATCAATTGTAATTTGTTGTAATTACATTGTAAATAAAATAAATGTATACCTTGATTTATCTTGTATTATATCTTAGCATGTATAAGTATAAATCATCTATATTTACTTAATGATGTAATTTATCTAATATCCCATTATATTACACTGATAACTTTAAAAAAAGTTAGAATATGAAGAGGTGCTAACACATTTTTCCATGTTGTATGGTTAAGAATTATTTCTTTTGAAAAAAATGATTGCACATTTCAATATCAAATAGTGAATATTTACAAATGTAAAATTTCACAATTACATGTTAAAGATCGCAAAAAATCTTTAGGGAAAAATTCAGATTACCATGCACTTTAATTACAAAACAAAAGCAAAAAATATAATGTGGAAGAAAATGTAATTTATAGAAGTAATATTATTCATATTAACTAAATAAATGCTATTAAACAAAACTATAAATATTTACTGGTGAAATTGTGCTTTAGGCTTTTTCAATTGAAATGTATGATTGTGAAATATTTCCAAACAAAACAAAACAAAAAATATTAATGTTTGAAATTATGAAAATAAATTTCTAATAATTAATTGATAATTATTTATTATTATTAAGATGATTAAAACAAAACATTAAATGGTGTTGACAACAAAATTATTATTTTGACAATGTCAATTAAAATGAAATTGTGTGTATGGGTTTTATTCTAACACCAAAACTATACCAAAATTGTATTGCCGTGAAATTAATGTATTTTATCTCAATTACCAAATTGTCTTAGCATTCTATCAGAGCATTTCTATTTGGATAGTTGGTTGATAATTCATTAGTCATGGCATCATGTATGAAGTCTTCTAATAACGTGTTTTTCAAAATGCATGGAAATGCATCCAATAACATTTACTATATTAAGGAACTATTAATTTTGGTTGATGGCAAAATATACATTATTACAGTATGTCAATCAAAGGAAAATTTCGATTGCTTGCCAGAACATATACAAAAAGCTTTCAAGTGGTATGAGCATAATTTTCACAACATTGGTTTTACAGAAGGAAACCTTACAAACAAATGATTACTTTTATCAAATCTCTGCCTTTGTCATGTAGAAAGAAAACAGTGTTTTGGGCAAGTGATAGAATGAACTGTGAGTTGTTAAGTTGATTAATCTCTCAACCCGTAGAAAATTTACTTGATCATGGTTACTAATATCCACAAATTATGGGAAATTTGTGCGTCAAATGAACATTCAACAATGAGGTATATTATTATCACCATTTATTACTGTAAATTTAAAAAGTTTGTTGTAAAACTGTTGCAGCTAAAAAATTTAATTAATGATTTTTATTTAATTTATTAGCATTATTTTATAAAAATATAATTAAAACTGGTATATGTAGAAAAGAGATAGAGAAAACAAAACTATATTTTTATTTTACTAAACTGTAATACAATACAATTTATAATACCATCAATCTTGATTTCCATATTATTATTGCGGAAAAGTCTTTTATATATCAGAGTCTTATAATTTTCATTAAGTGCATTGATATCATGTTTAGGTAGGAAATAGTCAAACCCATTGTTAAGTCTCATCTTTACTGCGTACCCTATCTTGTGTTCAACTGAACAGCGTACTTGATTGTTAGCCAGAGTTTTTTCTGCAGTTCACTAGCAGGACTCATGCTTGAAAAATGCATGGTAATACTTAAGAATTGACATAATTTAAACATTGTAAAATATCATCGTCTTCATTCATGTTCTAGATGGGAAAGACAATCGCATTATTATTAACTATAGGACGTCTTTGCTTGTGTTGAGTCTCGTGTTTTTCTTTTACAGGTGTGGGAGGAGGGGTCATCATCTCCTGTGTTAGCAGGTTATAACCATACAATGGCGGTGGGGTTGTGCATGGATCATCAAATAGGCTACCCAATGAACCAAATGTTAATGTTTCAACAGAAATTTGCCAAGAAGAAGAAGGACGAGTTTGCATAGAAGAAAAATAATGATTCTAATCAATCAAATGAGTTGAATATATAGATTGACCATCCAATGGAAGTACATGGAAATTTATAAAAATATTTATTGGTTTAGAAACTTAATGTGATAGTCTATTAGCAATTGATATTGACAAAAACATGTGTGAATTTAATAAAATAAAACATATTTTATGGAAAATTATTCATTAGGCAGTAAAATGTAATGTGATAGCCTGTTAACAATGTATATTGACAAAACGCGTGTGTATGTAATAAAACACACAAACTAAATAACATGGGACATGGGTACAGCAACCAAATCATGTAATGAAATTATTCACTGTAGCAGACACGTGTTTATGAATCATTGTAAAATCAAGCCTCATAAACATTAATTAGTAACTACCGCTAGATGGCGTCGTCAATATTTATGAGTCAGCCAAGGTTAAAATGTCATAGATGTTACGAGAACTTTAAGGTGTCCGTCCCTTTGGAACGGGCCCTCGACATAATATACTACTGGTAACACTCTCATCAATTTTCACAATGCGATCATGATCTCCATATTGCTATGGGCAGATATCAACTCTTATCAAGGCCATGGAGAGTAACCATCACAACAAAAACTGTACCAATCCACAACTGTTGATTCTCAAAATATCTGCAATTCACGGTACAGAAACTTGCAGAATTCAGTACCAAATCAAGCCAAAAACTTGGCCTTAGCAAAAAAAGTGCAAGTGTGCTTGTATTTAGGACATTGCAAGAGGTATCCATTCAAGTGATTAGCACTAGAAATTGTAGACATGTGCGTACAACAACCAGCAGCATGACATTACTAGTAACCAAGAGGCCCTTACCTTGGAAAATGAAATAGCCTTCTTCCTTGAAAGTAAAAATTTGGACTGTGTGTACATGGCTACATAACTGCAAAAGATGTTTTAAATTTGCAAACGAATTAACTTTGAAATGTACTTGACAAAATATTAAAATACAGTAAATGTTTGTGAAATTTTAAAAAACTAGTTTTTACGGCATTATTCAATATTCGGAAAAGAACTTTTAGTTAATCCCTTTACTGCTTATTGCTACATGTATTCAAAACCAAAAGAGTTGAAATTACAAATTTGGAAGCTAGTATTAATGAACAACCTTTTGAGGTTTTTCAAAAAGATATACATGGATAATCAAAGAAATAGCAAAATTAGTATTAGATACAAAAATTCGAATTAGAATAAAGTGTTACACCCATTTGCAATGGAGAAGCTTATATACA
>CABFPE010000785.1:270290-301193 GCA_900660155.1 Hofstenia miamia
AGAGAAGGTGAAATTCTTTATTCTTTTATTCAAAATATTAGTTAAATTTGCTTTATTTTTTCCGGAACGCTCGGGTAATTTCAGTACCTTCTTAGATAAAGACATTAACTTTTGCCAATGTTCCTCAGAGTCGGGTGTTTTCAAAATATCGTTTAGGCATTTTATGAAAAGTTCAGCCAGGCATTTCCGAGAACCTTTTGGTACTCTATTTAAGGTGGGCACACGGTGTTTTATGAAGGTCAAAAAATTGTTATTAATATTTGGTTCAGAAGTACTTAGCTTTGTAAGATGTGTTATCAGAGAGAGATCGGATAATTGCTGTGTGAGTCCCGTACTGCTCAGATCCAATGTTGGATTTGATGTGTGACTCTCGTACTGCCCAGAGCTTATCTTTGTAGGATGTGTTGTCAGGGAGAGATCGGATAACTGCTGTGTTACATTATCATCTCTGCTTATTCTCTTTATAAAATTTCCATTTTCATCTAAACCAATTATTTCTTTTTTCTTTTTTGTTTTCATATTTATTCTATATCATAGCTATCTTTTGTGATGTAAAGATTTTCAAACCATATAAGTTCCCACCATTATACATTGATGTCCAGTGATCAAATTGAAAATTAAAAAAGTTATACTTCATGTATTATGAAAAGCAGGTACTAATCTACTATTTATGCTGGTACTGAAATATTTACAAGCCACTCTATATTATCATGCATATTGAATAACGGTATCAGTAAAGGAAAAACAATAGGTATTTTCAGCTACAGCTTTGTTCATGTTACAAGAAGTGAGGTTTTGCCTTTCAAACCATTTATAATATATTAAAGTCAAAAAAATATGCAAATAAATATATTTCAGCTTACTAAGCAATTGTCAGTATTATACAAATTCGCAAAGGTTAGGCAGAAAAAATAGTTTTAATGCATCACTTACCTGAAAAAGTGCATTTAATGTTTATAAATATTACTCTTATCTTAAATTGAATAACATTGTTCGATAAAATGTTAAATTAAGAAGTGGATTTATTTATGCAAATTTGACATTCATTTTTCCGCATAAAGAATTTCTATTCTGGACTTGAACATGTGTATACAAATCAAAAACTCATAAGAAACTAGCAATCATTTTTCGTGATAAGTATATAATATTTTAGTAAGTGAATTGTGGAAACAATATTTTCAATTAATTGAGAAAAACAATATTTTTTGAAATTGCTTTACAATTTTTGACTGAACTGTTCATTCGGCCCAGAATTTTAGTTCTTTGACTCGCTAAAATATAGATCCGATTTGCGAGTCTCTGCATACCAACTAATCTGTGAAAATCAATTTAAAATTGAAACAATTTTTTAGATTGTGTTTTAAACAGAGTATTTCAAACACAACCATTCGAGCATATTGATATTTTATCAAAAAATAGTAACTTTAATTTGCGATATGAAAACTTATTGAAAACACAAGTCTAAAATTTTTAAATTCAATCACTCTTACTGAATAGTTTATTAAATCTTTTGATGTAGCTACAGTTGCATAATTTAATATTTCGGCAAATAAGAAAACTATATTTACAAAGTCCTACAAAAATGTACAAAAACGAAAAACATTAAAAATTCATTGACAAAAAGATTTTAAATATCAATATTTCATTGCACAATTAAAAAGAATTCCTTAATAATTTAGAGAGTCCAATTTCTAAATATTCGTTAATCAAGTAATTCAGGAAACAATTGAAGAAATATTTCGTCGAACATCTGATAAAGTAATTGCTTATTAAGTTTGCCATATTGAAAAAGCAGAAATATTGAAGAATTAAACGAATTCAATCTACTAGAAGACATTAGTAAGCTTAGAAAATTAGTAGAGATTGTATTGGATAGAATCTCCCTTGCTTCATCTCGACGCTTCGATTTATCTCTAAATGTTCTAAAGTGATGTTTTTCTATGTACAGGTAATTGTGTAAATGCGTAATCCATGACACCAGTCGATCTTCATTGAAAATAAGAGAATGCATTTTTTGTGTGCAATAACGCCAATATAAATCGAAAACACTTCTAAAAATTGAGCACGTAGAAATACTTTTCAAATTGAATGTTTCATTATTAAAACAAAATAATATATTATCTAATAGCTGTGTGGAACTATCACAAGACGAAGCGCAACTTTCGCTTTTAATTACCGATGAAGAACCTATGATCTCTACAGCAGCGTTATCACCATATAAAGGATTGTTGTATACTCCCATAAGACGTGGTGGTTCAATATATGGCGATGAACTTAATGGAGATGGATCTTTTGGAGTAATAAATTGCGTAATTGAGCCTATTAATGAATCTAAATTTCCAGTAACAAGTCCTTCACTACCAGTACGGGTGCTCTGTTCGAAGTCGTCTACTTCAGAAGATAAAAAATTATGGATGAGTTGCGAGCGTATAAGTATTGGTGTACACAAAAGATTGAATAGAAATTCTTGGAAAATTTTCATTTGCGATATGTAATATTCCTTGCTGCAACGATGTCTTTTTGGAGGAAGCAAATCACCAGTGAATGCGTTACCATGGAAACGTCTCAGCGCTGATTGCAATGTATAAAAGCTATTATATGTCCTCTCTACAACCCAAACATTGGAAACGTCGATTGCTTGAATCTAGGTAAATTAAATATAAATAGAAAACAAAGGTTGATTTACCTGTATAAGATATAGCCATGACCTTCCTTCTAAAGTCTCTGGAGGTGATTTTACCTGTAAAATTTCAATATTCCATGATGCCATAGTATCAACTGGTGAAAAATCAACCGATGGCGCCTGTACATAAGTACACCCATTTTGTTCAGATGAAGGGAAACAAATATTGCTACTGTGTTTCCATGTTTTTGTTGGGGAACGAGATTCACCTAAGATATTCTCTAAATGGTTGTAGATATATTTATTTAGAATACATTTCTAAAATTAGGGCAATAATATACAAAAAGATTTTCTGTAAAATCGAAAACAGTATGAAATTAGCCTTCTGATGTAAAAATAATTTATCAAACTGTTTTATCAATTAGAATTTAACAAAACCCGATGATATCTGCTAAAATATATAACAAAAACACGTTTATTATATTTAATGGTAAAATATTATTGCGGATTAAATTACATATTAAAGAATAATACATCAAGAAATATTATTACTTTTCGAAATAATAAACTTGTTAATTACCAATAATCAGTTGATAAATGTTGTAGCTATGGTGAAAATCATCTAGGAAAACTATTAAACGTTCCCGTAAATGTTCTAAAGCAGGAAGAGAATTTCCATTTGTTAATTCTTCAAATTCTACAATAGGTAGTATTTCCTTCAAAACTTCATTTTTAGAACGCAAAAATCCATTGAAAAACCGCGAATCATCTCTGTGCTGCAAAATTCCAGTATAGATATCGAAGATGATCGCAGAAGTAGTACCATGTAAATAAGACTCAAACTTCGAATGTAGTTGACTATTGCAAAATATGTCGTCAAATGAGAACTTCTCGTCAATCTAAATAATTGTAATTGAAAGTTTAAAATATGTTGTAAAGTAATATTAAAAATAAAAAGCTAATAAATTAACACCAAGTTGCAGCTAAAAAAAGTATAATGTATTTTTGCCCAAATAAGTGAAAAACATCCATTAATTCTACAAAATTTTTAAATTCACCAATATTTTGGAAATATAGAAAGAAGAGCAATTTATATTTCTCAAAATGTTTCATTTAAGATAAAAGTAGGGAATAACTAACAATGGTAAATGTGTTTTTTCCAGATTTCAAGAAATTCTTTAATGGAGTTACAAAATGAGGCGCAGTGGCCAATTTAACTGGAATGTATTTGCCACATAATTGGATGATTAATAAGTTGATCACATCCGGATCAGCAATACGATCTGCTAAGCGAAGAAGACCGGGTGCTGCGAAGAGTTCTTTGATGAGCGCAAGAGTAGAGGTTGATCGATGTACATGTATTGGTAGTAAATGTAAACAAAGTTGTTCAGATACACCTCGACAATATTTCAGCTCAGCAGACCTACTTTCCATAGCCGAATGTAAGCGACTTTGTTCATAAAGACGACGAAGATGCCTAAACTATTGTTAAGTAAAGTTTAAAACAGTTTTCTAACTAAATATCAATGCATTCCACGTCAGAGATAAATTCTTGACACGCATTATTTTCGTTTTGCTTATATTATAAGTTTAATAATCAGCCATTGGTTAGGCAATTATTAATAAGTTTATTTTTATACGAAAAGAAAAATCATCTCGAAAAAGGTTGTGAATAGACATAATGACATTACAAATAACCAATAAATGGTAGATATTATATAGTATATACATATATACTAAAATGAAATTATAGATCATTGGCTGGATTAGTTTCAATGGCAATAAGAAAATTGAGAGCTTAATGAATACGAATTTCTAATACGACGTCTAGTAATTCAGAAAGCAATGGATTTAAAGATGAAAATGAAAAATTAGACATTATCAGAAGATCAATTACTTGATGAAGTGGTAAAACTGATGTTAATAGCACTTTTGAATGGTCTGGACGATTCCATAGTACAGAGACATCAGGGTTGCAATATTTAAAACGGGATGGAAATTGAGAGTTGTATTAAATTGATTGGCTGACACCACGGCCAGCTGTGCAGGTTAAAATGCGTGATATATCATGTAAACATGCTGGCCGAACGTGCAGGCACAGGAAGGAAACGTGACGCAATTTGGTGTGAGTTTTCACAGCAGAATGGCAGAGCTACATGCAATCCTTGTGGCAAATCAATGGCGGTCTTGGTTCAACGAATGCGAAAACATTTCAATGACAATAATCTTCATCTCCAAGAGGGCGCAGCATCGCCCCAACAGCCGAGGCAAATACAGTCCAGTGTGGATAGCGTTGTTGTCAAAACAACACAATAGAAACAGAAATTTGATGTGGCGATAGCGCGGTTGTTTAACGCCTCCAATACAGCATTTCGAGTCGGGGATTCTGGGGAATTTCGGAACATGGTATCACAGTTACACACAGGGTATAATCCCCCAAACAGGGCTGATATCGCTGGCGATTTTTTAGACTCCGTTTACAAGGATTTACAGAAGGGTGCAGTGGAAACCCTTGCTAATCAAGTAGTTACTTTATCGGCTGATTGTTGGACAAGCGTAAATGGTGAGTCTCTGTTAGGGTTCGGGATACAAAACTCAACGAAAACGCTTATCGTTTCCGTAAAAGACGCGAGCGGAAATAGTCATACATCTGATTACTTGCGTTTTGCCGTACTAGAAGAAATTGACAAGATAACCGCAAAGTACAATTGCAAAATTTATGGGTTTGTGACTGATAATTGTTTTTTGAAATGAGAGAAAATATTGTCGTTTACGGCTGCGCTTCATATCAATTGAATCTGCTCGCAAACGACTTACAACCAGACGGTATTGTGAAAAAAGTGGTTTCCATAGCAAAGTATTTTCGAAATTCCCAACTTGCAAACGAGTGGATGGGAAACAACATAACAAAGCCACTCCTACCCAGTGAGGTGCGTTGGAGTAGTTGTGTGAAATTACTTGATTGGTACATCAAAATATTGGGTGCAACTCAAGCAATATCTCGAACATGACAATGACAAAAAAGCTTCGGAGTTTTTGAAGATCTTGTCTTTTTATGGACAAGTTGAAGGTCTTCATGCGGTTCTCACACCTGTGGCAGAGGCATTGAACAGGGTGCAGTCAAATGACTGTACAATATCAGATGTTGATTTCACTGGAAAAATCTACTGGACCACTTCCGAAATCAAGGAAAATAGAGAGTGGCTGGAACATGCTGAAAAGCGATACAATCGATCCATTCCTAACTCGTGGTTTGCCGCATATCTACTCTGTCCATCGTATCTAGGTAGAAATTTGACGTCAAATGAGTTGAAACTTGCCATTGATTGGATAAAAACCAACCATCGAGAGTGTACGGCTGGCATTGTCACATTTATAGAAGAAAGTAAGGAAGTGCTTGAAGCGGAATTCTGAGAGTATGGTATTTCAAAGCGCGCAAACTCTCTGAAAATGCAGGTTTCATTTGGCAACCTGTCGTCATCGATCGGAAATTTGGCTCTTTCATTAGAGAAACTCGCTCCCAGTACAGCCGATCTCGAAAGAATGTTCAGCACAATGGGATTTATCCAAGAACGATGTGCGGAATCACCTCGGCATCCAGAAATTCGAAAAACTTACATTTGTTAAGCATATTCTTTATGGAAATGAACTTTCCTTGCGTCATTATGTTTTTTTGTTTTAAACAGTTTAAAACGTTTTAAACGTTTAAAACGTTTTTTTTGTCAAAAAATGTGTTTTTTCAACCCTGAAAGACATAATCACAAAAAAACTACTTATTTGTAGGAGCGGAAAAAATTTTTTTTGGACATTAAAAATATCTAGTAAGTCGTGAAACGCAAGAATAACTGGTTGTTAGCGCCAATCTGCTCATTTTAACACCAACTATACTTGACTATTTTAACTTTTTGACACTTTTTGGCAACTTTAATATTGGTCACATACGTTCAAATACTTGAAAAGATATTCTATACGAGAAAGTTTGCAAAATATATGCAACAAGTGAACCAGGTACCTCACCAGCACTTATACATGTATACAACAGTATGGTTGTTGCTTCAGGATGTTTATATTCCGTCGTCTAAGAGCGTCATTTCATTTTAGAATCATAGATGGTTTATTAATCGAATATTTTAATAACTGCGCATTGATTAATTGAGTTGCAATGCCGTTCACAGTAAAGCAGAGGATCTTAATTCTTGAAGAATGGCTGAAAGAAAAGGATTCGCATATAGTTCAGAATAAATTTAAGCAAATCTTTCCAAATGCAGCGGTACCTTCCAGACAGGCAATGTATGAACTTGCTAAAAAGTTCCATGAGACAGGAACGGTTAATGATGTTAAAAAGAGTAGCAGGCCTTTATCTGCATGTAGCATTGACAACCAAGGAAATGTACGAGTTTTCTATGATGCCCATCCTGCTTCTTCCAAGCGAAGAGCCAGTTTTGAACTGAATTTGTCAAGGAGAAGCTTATCAAGAATTATGAAAAATCTAAAACTAAAAATGTGGAGACCAAGTTTATTGCATTCCTTGAATGAAGATGCCATTGACAAAATCATTTGGACAGATGACGCGACATTTCACTTGCATGGTGCCGTTAATAGGCATAACTGTGTTTATTATTCGGTTGATAACCCTCATCTTATTGATGACAGTAAAAAGGTACAATCTCAAGGTGTTTGTGTATGGGGAGGCATATCATCGACATTCCTTATTGGGCCTTATTTTTTTGATGACACCGGAAATGGCCAAAATTATCTGAATATGCTTGTAAATTTCGTAATGCCTCGTATTGATCCAGATGCAAATAACATTTTTTGATGAGACATTTCAAACCTGGACTGGCAGAAGAGGAACAATTGATTGGCCTCCACGTTCTCCCGACATCACCCCATGTGACTTTACACTGTGGGGTATTTTAAAGGAAAGAGTCTATTGAAGGAGACCTCAAACAATGGCCAATCTTCGTGATTACATTATTCAGGAATTCAACGATCTCAATGCAGATAAAAATCTTTTGTCTGAAATTTGTNTGCTAAAAAGTTCCATGAGACAGGAACGGTTAATGATGTTAAAAAGAGTAGCAGGCCTTTATCTGCATGTAGCATTGACAACCAAGGAAATGTACGAGTTTTCTATGATGCCCATCCTGCTTCTTCCAAGCGAAGAGCCAGTTTTGAACTGAATTTGTCAAGGAGAAGCTTATCAAGAATTATGAAAAATCTAAAACTAAAAATGTGGAGACCAAGTTTATTGCATTCCTTGAATGAAGATGCCATTGACAAAATCATTTGGACAGATGACGCGACATTTCACTTGCATGGTGCCGTTAATAGGCATAACTGTGTTTATTATTCGGTTGATAACCCTCATCTTATTGATGACAGTAAAAAGGTACAATCTCAAGGTGTTTGTGTATGGGGAGGCATATCATCGACATTCCTTATTGGGCCTTATTTTTTTGATGACACCGGAAATGGCCAAAATTATCTGAATATGCTTGTAAATTTCGTAATGCCTCGTATTGATCCAGATGCAAATAACATTTTTTGATGAGACATTTCAAACCTGGACTGGCAGAAGAGGAACAATTGATTGGCCTCCACGTTCTCCCGACATCACCCCATGTGACTTTACACTGTGGGGTATTTTAAAGGAAAGAGTCTATTGAAGGAGACCTCAAACAATGGCCAATCTTCGTGATTACATTATTCAGGAATTCAACGATCTCAATGCAGATAAAAATCTTTTGTCTGAAATTTGTCACACTGTTACTAAAAGGTGTGACCTATGCATCCAAGAAAATGGGAGACACTTCGAGAATCATTTGTAATGTTTTTCTCATGTACTGTGTATTGAAACTTTTCATTAAAAATTGTTCAAATTTGTTACAGAAACTTTTCTCATGTATTGTGCATTAAAATTTCTAT
Source organism: Hofstenia miamia (assembly GCA_900660155.1). Classification (NCBI taxonomy): domain Eukaryota; kingdom Metazoa; phylum Xenacoelomorpha; order Acoela; family Hofsteniidae; genus Hofstenia; species Hofstenia miamia. The sequence continues at coordinate 278,842 of CABFPE010000785.1, forward strand.
TAAGAATTCTGTTTGGGTAAGGTTACTTTTGCCCCACCCTGTATTGAAAATAAAGGTGTTTACAGTAATGGTTACTATTTAAATATTAACACCACCGCCTCCAATAATTTGATGAGCTAATATTTTGAGCACTCAAGTTTAGAAATCTAATTTCGGGTGCATGAACTGGTTTGGTGGAACCTTGGTTCAACGCATTTGAGTTCCTTTTTAAGCAAAGGTACTAATTTTGGAGAGCTTAATTATTTCAGCAAAGTTGTGTGCATTCTTTCACTGCAAGCACTTTTTGTGATCTTTCTTAGATAACAAAACGCAGAATTAAAAAATGGTTCTATATTTGTTGCAGTGCGTTAAACTTGTTAAACTCGAATTCGAACGTTGCATGAACTAAAATTGAAATGAAAATGTTGAGATCAGCAATGATAGAGGTACCTCTGGCAAGAATTTTGACCATCCGTTGAGAATCCAGACGCATGCTGGATTAATATTTCAGCCAAAGAAGATGTCAATCGATGTAAATCCACTTGATGCAATCGGAAAATCAATTCATTTAAAATAACAGAGAAAAGCTGTCTAACGTCATAAAGAAACTGATCTTCATTGGAAATGTTTGAGTACCAAGAAGATAATTGTTTGTCTATTGCTTTGTTCAGTAAGCTTGCAAGGGCTTCATCAATATGATTCGGAATTCTCAGGGGATTTTCGATACCTAAATACCTTGAGATAATAAAAAATTTCGTAAATTTATTTGCATTAGTGGATGAATTATATATATATATATATATATATANATATTCGGTGTTAGGATTTGTTCAGTTACAAGTGATGTAATAATCTAAGATAGAAGCTCTGAATGGAAACGTTATATTTTCATGATAATTTAAGAAATTTTCAGGGATTATTTTATACCAAAACGCAACTTTGTGCAATCTTACGCTGTAACACCTGCTTAACCGTTTTTCTTCATTATTTGGCATTTGTATTAAAGAATCATGTTGAATTAAGTCACACCGATAAATACGTAGTCACAAAACTCTGAATTTGATATTTTCTAACAGAGAACTTACTAAAAAGACGAAAAGCTAATGCATTTATATACAAAATTTAATACTATTTCATGTCATTATCATATACATTTAACAAGTAATTAAAATCAAATGAAACAATTATAGTTATTTGATTAAAACAAACTAACACCATAAATATTTTCAGTATGTATGATTTTGAGAGCAGCTAATATATTACGACCATACAACTGANACGTATTTTTTTAAATACAATGACGAAACCAAACCGGGACACTAGAAATTCTGCACCGCACACTAGTCAATGTGGCCCACGCTCCGCCACTGATTCGCAGGGATATTTAAAAAAATTTACAAAGCGCATGTATAAATGAAAAACAGCAAAATACCAATTTTTTGGAATACATGAAAAAAATTCGTAAAATTAATGAAAATATAAGTATAATCTGTTTAAGTATTCATATGTAAATCATTTAAAAATATTTATTTCCCGCGGAATAATAACTGCGTGCGCTTTGTAACATAGTAAAATCAGCTTGCTTGCGCTTTGTAATTCAAAGACCCAATTACTATGTTACAAAGCGCACGTATATGTATATATGTACAGGGTGACAAAAAAGTTTGGTAAATGAAACAAATTTACTGTAATTTTTTTAATAAAATAGAAAATATAATTCAAGCAAATATATTATTTAAATAACAAAACATGACGCATGTTAATAACAAAAACAATAATGTATCAATTAATATCACTAAAAATAAGAATTACGAAATTGTATCAAACATAAGTCTCAAAATGCACTCCGTTATGCTGAATGCATTGCAAGACTCGATCTCTTACACTACGGCATACTGTTTGACATAACTCTATATCAAGTGTAAGGAATTGTTCTTCAATTACATGACGAAGTTGAGCAAGATTCAAAGAAAAAAAGTCAGGGGGAGTTAAATCGGGTGATCTTGGAGGCTGAACAATTGCTCCTCGTCGACAAATCCATCGATTTTCAAAATTTTTGTTTAGCCATTCACGAACTTCTCTAAAATAGTGGGGTGGAGCACCAGCTTGTAGAAAATAAAAGTCAATCTGATGTCTCACCTGTGGATAAAATTGGTTTTGTAACATGTTTAAATAATTTTGACCATTAACTGTTCCTTCAAAGAAATGGACCTATGATACCTTGACTTGAAATGACTGCCCACACAGTAATACCGGGAAGATTAACAACTCTACAACTACATGAGGGTTTTCAATGGACCAATAGAGAATTATGACAGTTTATGTGTCCATTTAGTTTAAATGTTGCCTCATCACTCCACCAGATATGGTCAAAAAATAATTCAGAAAATTCTAATTTCCTGTCTGGATCATCTTTATACAATTTATGAACAAGTCGTGGAATATAAGGATGCATTTTCTTTTTATGCAGGACATTTAGTACACTTTGTCTGCTTATGTGAAGTTCAGTAGCAAGGCGACGAGATGATTTTCGAGGACTACGATTAAGGATTTCATATAAAAAATCACCCTTTTCATTGCATGTTGCTATGTTTGGTCTACCACTTCTTGGAGAATCATTTACGCTTTTCGGAGAATCATTTACGGATCCTGTTATCTCAAATTTCTCGACCAGTTGCTTAATGTCCCTCCCTTGGTCTTTGTGTATGTTGAATTCATCACTAAGAGGTCGGCTAGCTTCAGAAGAATTACCCTGACATTGATAATCAAATTTAACAGCACTAATTCTTTGTTGTCTGTCGAGTCTAAAAGCCATGATTAATATAGAATTTATAGATTAAATATTTACATAGAAATCGTTTAAAAAATAATAATTGGGCGGAACTTTTTGTCACCCTATATATATATATATATATATATATATATATATATATTTCAGTTCAAATGATTTAAAGCAGTCACAATACTGCATGAATTTTTAAGTTTATTTCTTAATTTAATGAAGCTATGCCAAAACATGACTTTTATGACATTTAGCCACAAATATTTCCGTATTTTTCAAAAAACAAAAATATGACTTTTTGTGACTTTATAACTTTTTATTTAACTGCACCTCATGTCTGAAAACCACCCAATTTTAAGTGACCGCAAAATAGATCAACAGAAAAAATATGACTTTTATTACTTTTGGTTGTACACTGGCGTAAAACACCAAAAAACATCTAATGATCTGCAAAAACGTACAATCTACACATGTGCATAAAATTGTAAAAGGACATGAATAAAAATTCAATCAGAAATTACAATTCAAAATAATGATATGGAAATTCGATAATACAACTGCTCCAAATACTTAATCTTCAGACATTTAATAAAAAATAATTTGTTGCCTGAACAAGCCTATGAGATATTACTTTCAAAAATAGAATTACATTTCTAAAAAACTCTATGGAAAAGTTAAATTGAATTCGCATAGCAAATCCATCTATCTGCGCTCAAATATTTGAAAAACGTATTAATCGTACATATATATATAAAATAACTAATGATGATGAAAATCCATAAAAATTGCTGTCAAATATCTAACTAACCTGGAAAATTTCTAGGAGACTTTTGAGGGTGTTTTTTGCAATTTACTTCTTTGCAATTAAAACACTGCAGCAGAATAACTGAGTGCTGTAAGCGACTAAATGACTGAAACCTCTGATTTAACCAAACAATGACCACATTCTGATCCACAGAAAAGGACATGGGAATGAGAAGTCCAAGAACGAAGCTAATTATGATAATAATGAAATATGGATAAGAAGTGATTGTCCACGCAAAGACGCAACCCAGTAAAATGATGCACAGCTCTTGAATGCTAACACTGAGCATTTCCACTAAAATGTATATACACGGTTTTATAAAGTACTTTAAACATGTTATTTGGAAAAAAATACAATCAATTGCTATTTTGGGAAACGAGATAATCTCAGCCTAGTAAATATAGGAAAACTTATAGTATTTTACTAAGTACTTTGTTTGAAAATGATTTAGGCATAAAAATAGATAATATAATAATTTCTCATCAGATATAGCTAAAAAATAGCCAAAAAATAAAGATCAGTATAAAATCGAAGGTCAATCTGGAATTATCATTACATTTGCCAAATTTATCAACACGATGCCGAATTTCAAACTCTTTTGTATCTTACTCGTTGGTTACTAATTTGATTGCCAAATTAATTTACGTTTACTGAGAAATAAAACTCGAGCACAATAGCATATATTTCATTTTCTCGATAAAATGTAACATTCTACAATAATTTTAGAACCTAGAGTTTCAAATTTAATTCATTCATATAAAATTGACTTTGAATTTAGTAGTTTTCCATTTGCAAAAACATTTAAATTGATCCTAAATTTGTTGTCATATTGTGGTCTGAAATCAGTTTTAAAGCACGGTTGGTATCCATTTGGCCCATCTGGCCGTATCAGATATGTCCTGTATGTTTGATCGAAATTGTATAGAAAGCTCCGTTTCAGTGGCGGCGTGTGGCATTATGTGCAGGGTGGACCACACTAAATGTAGAAGGTTAAATTAATCAAGACAACGCAGCCTAAGCATCCAATTACCATTCTTCCAGGACAGAACAGGCAAAAATATAATCAGCGATGACTAAATTTCGTGTTGCTTTAACACACATTGTAAGACATTTGCAATATTATGTTACAGGGAGAAGAACTAATTTAATGTGATCACTAGATCGAATTGCTCTAAGGCAAATAAAAAGTTTCTTTGTATGAGGAATAACGATACCCATTCAGAAAATGAAATGCAATCGCTATTCAGAGGAAAGATACAAGAACAATTTTTGTCTGAAAGCAAATACCAATTGATGGTAGGAATAAATCGTGTGTGCGGTTTCTCATACTGATCAAAGTAAGGCCGTCAAAATATTAATTTACAGCCCTCAATCGCATAACATAAACTAAGTGGGTTTGTGATAAAATTACACTTTAAAAAGATTACATATACAAATAAACTACACTATTTTTAAATATAAAAGTATGACAACAAGAAACCCAAAAATAACAAAATAAATAACTAACAGAATGTGTATGATTCAGAAATGAAAATGGGCAACAGCTGACAAGGGTAGTAATAGCGCCGACCTACAGATATTTTTACAATTTAAAAGATCAGTTGGTAAGTTTACCGACCATTTCTGTCCAAAAATAATTGTTTAATCTGACAAACAGGAAACGTCTAGCTTATAAAACATATAAACATTTTAGAATTTGAAAGATGTTGTTGTTTCAACAGACTAGTATTGCAATATGGGAATAAAGAAATAAACACCAATAAATGTACAATCCTAGATGTCTACTATTTAAGCGTAAATAGTAGACATCCATGGTACAAAGAACACTTAAATATCCCAAATGTCAATTCTCCATATGCTTAATAGTTTAGATGTTCCTTATATTGTTTGACAATCATATTTTCCTTTCGACGCTTCTGGAATGCTTCCAGAGATTTAGAGTTAATTATACGTTAAAGTTCCTTCCTTAAATTGCAAGTAGTCACTATATATTAATCCTGGCATATTTTCTGCATAATTCGATATTTATATATTTACTTGTTCTGAGTTTGATGGTGAAGAGATTTATTAAGACATTTTAAGTTTGACATTACTTCCAGTTGCTTAAAAATAATATACTAAAATCTTATTTTGCAGACGATGATTCGAGCTAGAATTGCTTATTGATTGAGTAAACAACTGGCAAGCTGTTTATTTACACGAAAAATTTCAAACATTGCCCATTATTACGATATTAAAGTGTTGTTTTCCTGCAAAGACAATTCAATGCGCAGGACATCCTTATGAGATGAATGCAGTGTTTTAATAATTATTTGTTTGTGAAGACAACTAAAGAAGAATTACAAACTTAACTGGTGTGTACATGGTACGGAATTCACAAAAACGAATCGAGTAGCACACCTCTGAAAAACGATTGCAAAGTATTTTATTGAATGTGCCCCTGTCTGCACATCGATTACAACTAATAAAAAGAAACTTACAACCAATTTCATCTAATGATCAAATTTTAATCTTAGTTCCTTTCTTAGGTTATATATACTTTGAATCTAAAATAATTGGCGTAATAGACTTGTACCTATCGGAGATCGAACTTGAATTATGTATTATAAATAGGCATCGCATTCGCTACACTATATGCTCTTCTCTAAATAAAATATACAAAACCAAAAAACATGTCGCTTAACGCTCTTTGTCCCTACGAGAGAATTGAAGTGCTCATGCTTATAGCTATTAATTCCTTAGGTTAATGTGTTAGTTTTTGTAATCCATCCCCGATAGTTGGCAATACAATTCTTGTTTTTCCATGCCTTCGTGAGAAAACCGGTTGATAAGTTTGAATTTAAACAGATTTCTTAGAAATAAGCACTAAATTCAGCTTGTGTGGAAATATAACGAAATTAACAATAATAATGTAAATGTATAAAATAGATTTATAAAACAACGCCGAATAATAGTCATGTTAAATAAAACATAATTAATAAAAATGATTTAAAAAATTAAAGTTTTGAGGGTGCTCCGCCTCCAATAACAAGAGTTTCTCCAGTTATATATGAAGCATCATCAGAACATAAGAAAGCGCAAGCGCCACTTACGTCATCTGGTTTTCCATAACGTTTTAAAGGAATTTGCGGCAAGATAAAAGAGGAAATGTCATCATTAGCCACCAGAGCATTACTAAATATGCACATGAAAGCAAACATTCTAGTGAATTCATAAACAAAAAATACACAAATATTAACATTACCAGAAATTCTTAAGAAATCTGCTGCAACTAGCAAGAATATATTAAAAAACATTATACATCAAACAACAGTCCAATCACCACCGAATTGGATTACATTAAAACAATGTATTTTGAATTTAACACATTCATCAAGCAAGCATTGTTTTGGGCATTTTCAGATGAACTGTTAGCAAGTTTCTTCAACTGAATCCACATCTTCGTAGACAGTTTTAAAATTCTTTCTTTAGAACTTTATTTTAACCAGCTATCACACTGATTTAAACCAGGCGAATGTGGCGACGGCTTGATTAACTGCACATGATGTTTCTCGAAAAATTCATGTATTTCATAGGTGATATGCAGATGGGCATTGTCGTGCTTCCACAGTAGATTCTTTGTGCCGACTCTTCTTGAAACTCCGCCATGCCTTAATATAGGTAATGCAGTTTCCAAAAGTTGGCAGTAGAATTCAACTATCATAGTTTGTCCATCACGTGTTTCTCTAAAACAAAATTTAACATCTCCACTAAAGGCTAGTAAAAGTAGGGTTTTTTGCAATGAGTTGTAGAAGCGATGCTTTGGGTCGCTTTTGCAATTTTTCACTACACCAAGGTTGAGGTGAAAATTTAATCAATGTTTCATCTTCAATGATCCACTGTTTAAGCAAATCATCAAAAACATGGTTTCATAAAGACACAAGAAGTTTGTGGAACAGTAAATTCTTTTGGCTTTGTGTTGATCTGACAAATTGTAAGTTACCCAGATACTGCACTTCTGTTAACCCGAAATCCTCTTTTAATATTGTACGTACTGTCTCATATTTTATTCCAAATAATTATTCGAAAATTCCAATAGGATGCGAATATCATTATTAACACATGCTTTAAATGTTTCAATAATGTTGTGATTACTGCGAACTGTAAGACGACTAGTTCTTTGTGCATCTAAGAATGTTTTTCTGCAATCACTAATAAAGTCAGAACGCCAGCATTATTCTTATCTTCAGTAAACACATAAAATCGTGCAGTGGCTGATGAATATTCCATTTTAAATGCCGACACGTAGTGAAATACAGGTTACAAATGTATTATTGTTTGTTTAGAAAATTGAGCCAATTAAAAAGAATTATTTCAAGCGATGCATAAATGAAGCATAACTTAGCCATGATGTTAAATAACATGAATACTAATGTGTGTGTATAATTATAAAATCATTTTCATAATTCGGCTGCTTTTGCTCTATGGATATGGTTTACTCGCAGGCTTACTTTATCAAATAAAAATAACTTATTTGTTTTTAAATATGCATGCCACATAACTGCTTCAAATCTAATTACTCTGTAAACAATTAACCTCAAATTGAAAGGCTATTGATGTGATGCACTATCCAACTTTTGTTTCAAATTTGCAGATTTCATTCTATTTCAAATAGGATTAGCAGGCTTATCAATATTCACGCTTACACCAATTGATTATTATTAGTCTTAGGGACACAGAAGCTTTTGTGAATTTTCCCCGACAGGGAGGTGGTTTGGAGATTTTGGATGGAATGCTCGAAACACTGCTCTTTAAACACACAGATGGCTTGAGCCTACACCCAAACAAAACTTGCCTCCACATACATTTCTCTGAGTACTATATAGATAATTGACTGAAAAAAATGTATCTTAAATATCATTATTTCTACAAAACAACTATTTCTACAAAATATATTTTCCTTACAGAAACAATTATTCCTTAAGATTTTTAAATATTTCATGATTACTTAGGCAGCAAGCATCTGTCACTATGTGCAATTTAATACTTTGATTTACAATAAATAGAAATGATGCTTGTAAAAGAGTCGCTTTCGTCACACAAATGAAGCAGCCTTGTTATTCTAGTGCTAGCAATTGAAATTGACTCCATGTATAGACTTTCATTGCAAAAATGACAAAGATCTTTTTTATTACCAAAAATTAACTTTATTGCATACATGATTTAAACCGCGGAAATAGTTTTCTAAAGAAATATATAAATGTAAATAAACGGTCCCTTCGCTTAATAAATAACACCTTAATAAAATGCATCATATATCACAAACGTCTATGGCATGTGGAACAAATTGAAACTGGAAACATGGAAGGCTCCAACTATAAGGACATTTAAAAAATTACTAGCTAAACAATACATCTTTGGCTATAATAAGAAACTAGAAAAGCACTCGGAGAGCGCAGACCTCCGCCACGCAGCTTGTGTCCAAATTTAATGAATTCCTCTTGGGCGGAGACGCACCTCTGGTGAAAATTTGAGGTCAATCCATCTATTACTCCTTGGCGGAGTTAACTAAACATGTGGCGAAACTACTAAGTTTAAGACGTATTTTTTTAACACTATGTTGTTTATTTTTTCTTTTAATTTTTATGATTAGTGCCGTAGCTTTGTTTTCTACTTGTCTTATTGTATATGTTTGCTAAACTTTGTAAATATGTATATACATTAAATATATAATATTGTATATTCTTGCAAATTTGTAAATATGTGCAATGTAGACAGGAAATGTAGGAAATGTTAATAAAGCTATTAAACATTACACTAAACCCAAAAAAAATTGACGAAATAGCCCTCATAGCCTATAATCGCACTACTCATAACAAATCGCTTACCAAAACTATCTAATTTGCACTCAGCATAACCTGTCTATTTCACTCAATGTAATTATTGATACAGAAACATTAACTTATGTCATTAAAATACAAAATAAATTTTGAATATTTTCTAAAATAATAGCCTCCTTAGCTGAAAAATAAAAGCCTCAAATATTAGTTTAGAAATATTTAGCGTGCTTTGCAACATGTCATTCTTTGATGACACCAAACATACATCATGTATACGGCTTGTTATCGCTGTTTTCACCTTGGCAGTTTTAATTATATACACTGTTGACAAAAATCTTTTAATCATGCAACATGCGAAAGGGATTGTACAGGGTGAGTCATGGGAAACTGATGTTTTTAGAACGCCCCTTGCTCTTTAAGGATAAGTGATTAAAAAGTGAGGAAGGTAGTCTTTAAACCCGCCTAAGATGCCATTTAGTTTGTTGTTATTTATTTATCTTTTACGTTAAGTTTTGTACTTGTTAATCATTACTTTTGAATTGCTTTTCTTTTCAGATTTACTTTAAATTTTAAATTTTTTTCCCTCATGATATCGTGGAGTCTTGAACACCGTGTGTTTGTTTATGACACCTACGTGAAAAATGGTGAATCCGTGACAGAAACCCAACGTCTCTTCAAGTGAAGATTGAACATCGGTCGTCACGGTAATGTACCAAGCCGCAATTCCATTCTTAGATGGGTTAATGCACTAAGAACAACTGGTTCGTTATTGAAAACCAAACCACCCGGCCCTGCCAGAACCGCCAGAACACCAAGAAATGTGGATCGAGTGAGAGAAGCAATCACCCGAAGCCCTAGGCGCTCTGCTAGGCGACACTCTGCAGAACTGGGAATAAGTCAGAGCACTATGCAGCGAATCTTACATAAAGACCTAGCCTTTCAACCATACAAAATTATGACTGTCCAACAATTGAATCAGCGTGATTACCAACAACGTTTGTCTTTTTGCCAAACAATGCTCGACATGTTTGAAGAAAACGAGGATTTGACCCTAATAATGAGTGATGAAGCCCATTTTCATCTGAATGGCACAGTTAACAAGCAAAACTTTAGGTATTGGGCTTCAGAAAATCCTCGTGAATTACATCAGCAACCACTACACAACCCAAAAGTTACTGTTTGGTGTGGTTTGGGAAAGTGCGTATATTTGGTTCATTCTTTTTCGAAGAAGGAGAAGAGACAGCAACAGTTACATCAGACCGCTATATTCGAATGTTTGAAGACTGTTTCCTACCTGAGCTTCGCAGACGAGGAATCAATGGGGCATCAATGTGGTTTCAACAAGATGGGGCCACCGCTCATACAGCGAGAGCGTCCATGACTGCTGTTCGAGCTGCATTCCCTAATCATGTCATTTCACGCTTTGGAGATGTCTCATGGCCGCCGCGCTCACCCGATCTTTCCATGTGCGATTTTTATCTGTGGGGATATTTGAAATCACGCGTTTATGCTGCGAAACCCCGTACACTTGGAGAATTGAAGACTGCGATACGTGAAAATATCCAAGAAATAAGTGAAGAAACTTTAGTGAAAGTGGAAACCAACTTTAGAAAGCGACTTCAAATTTGTGCTCGTGATAGACAATATTTGTCTGACATAATTTTTCAATCTTAAATATTCCATAATAGCATAGTTTAATGAATGCTTTTATGTATAATAAAATTTTTTTTAAATATGTGCAGAGTTTTGTCTTCTTTAAAAACATCCGTTTCCCGTCACTCACCCTGTATATATTAAGGAATACAGTACTGCAACAGCAGGTATACTAATATCATGTATTGCCACAATCTCACAAACTTATAGATTCACAGAAGAAGGCTTCACTATTTGGCAGGAGGCAGGAAGCACATCTCATCATGTTACATGAATCATTAAGAAACTGATTTGGTAACTCCACGATAATAATGTCAAGAACTTAAAAATTCCACACTTTCATTTGAAAGTTATCTATTGAGGCATAGCGGTTCTGCTTCTGCCCATTTGCAAAATCAAACTTTACCATATTATCTTATTTGAAGTTAGAGGCCTTCTAATACTTGTCACCAATTCATAACGTTGTTTGAATTCACAAGAAGTCATAGCAGAATCTACAGTAACACGGACATTTACTTTGGTTTTAGCCGTGAAGCTGCAAAGATCCAAGATTCTGTTAAAGGATATGAATTTGACAATAAAGTATTCTTCAATCTGCAACAGTATCCCACAAGCACTACATCTTAATTCTGTATCTTGGGTGTTGCTGAAAATATGTAGACATTCTAAAGAAACATTAAGCATTTCTAAGCGACGAACAGAGAACGTGACAACACAATCAGAGCGAGTGGAGTGGGAGAATTAAATAACTATGACATCAAAAGGCTCAAGGTTCAATTTGCGAGTGAGCAAACGATTGAACAGGAGGAGATCACAGGATGAGTTGATGTCATTGATGGCAATGAGGAAGAAGAGAACAGCAAACACAGAACTTTGAGTAACATCACTAGTGACAAGAGCAATCAGCATCAAAGTTAAATAAATTTAATTTATCAAGAAGAATAGAATGGGGGAGCTGATCAAAAGTTTTAGAAATCTAAAGAACGATAATGCAACCAGCATCATTATAATTAGAGTGGAAATAGCCGTTTTAAATCAGAGTGAGCAAATTAGTGATGGTATAAAGACCCGGAGGTTACAATGCTGTGAAGAGGAGATGAGGTGACGAATTTTAGTGAACACGTAACGAAATACAAGGCGCTCAATGATTGACAGCCAAGAAAGAAGTGACTTGAGAAGAGGGAAGCTGATTNAATGCTTCTGTTTTGCATCGTATTGGAAGCAGATATTCGTCAGATCGTGTAACTGTTTTCTCTTTCACTTGCTTCTTAAAGATGGTAAATAGAGAATGTCTTTTATTATTGCATATTTTGGAGTAAAGTTTTATATCTTCTGTCTTTAATAAATCTTCAATATTAATTATTTTTGAAGTAAATCCTTTATTAAATGATCTTCTTAAGTAGCCATTAATGTGTTTGATTGCATTCTTATCGCTTCCATAAACTAACAATTCATAACGTATTTTAGATAATGCCAATGATTCAACAACTTTATATTGGTCTTTTCTAGAGTAATTGTTTAATTGATGATCTTGAAAAATATAATTTAATCTTTTCAATGATAGTAGTAATTTTTTGACATGAATTGTGAATTTTAGTGATTTCTGAAAAATAACTCCAAGGAGATTAACATGATCAACTGTCTCATAACTTAATTTATTGAAATTACATTTACAGATTGGGGTATGATTCAGGCAAAATCGAATATGTTTTGTTTTCTTAGTATTGATCTTCAAGTTATTAATTGAGGACCATAATTCAATATTTTCTATTTCTTCCTTTAAGCAATCATTCGTCTTTTCAGGGTTGTAAGTATAACAAGGTATTAGCTTAGTTGTGTCATCAGCATATTTTAGGGTAGTGCACTCATTTTTAACTGAACGTAAGTCATCAGAATCCATGCTATAGATATGCGGTCCACCAACAGTCTTTGCGAACATCCCAATTCAATGGATAACAATGGACATTCGAAATCATCCCAAATTAATCTTTGTTTTCGATTTGTACAGAAATTATACAGCCATTGTATTTATGTATGGGTTGTCAATGAACTTAGAAAATTTGGATGCTGCAATTTCCTGATCTAATTGATCAAATGCTTTACTAAAATCGAAAGCTATAGTATGCATTCCATCAATATTTTTAGACTCTAATCCTTTTAATATTAAATATTGTGCTGTTATTAAATGATCTAGTGTTGAGTATTTTTCTTTATAAGCAAATTGTAATGGATCACCTCGTTCTCTTATGTTTTTTACAATGTATTCACTATGAACACATTTTTCAAACAATCTAGCAGATATGGATGTAATGGATACGCCTCTAACATCATCATTTCTAACAGTATTTGAAGCTTTAGGAATTGGAATTACATTGGAAATCTTATAACATTTAGGAAATTCGCCTGTTTCTAAAGTTAAATTCCAAACATGATGATATGCCGGCGCCAATATATCCCAATATTGTTGAAAAACCCAATAGTTAATACCACTTGGACCAGATGATGTTTTCTTACAATTGCGAATAACTCTAGATACTTCATTTAATGTTAGATAAGGCTTGGTTCCAGTTAACTCTATTTTTGGGGGATCTTTCTTTGTATTAGAAAATTCGTTTCTACAACTACGTTTTGCTAAATCAATATTCACGACATAAGGATTGAATTTGTATTTGATTATTCGTTTATTATTAAATTTTCGATTTGTTACTCTATCAATATCTTGCCACCAACATTTTGATCCTAGTCTATTAATATTTTCAACTTTAAGCTTCATAATTCTTGCAATGATTTTGTTTGCTTTTGAAACGTTTTGTTTTCTAACATATGCTTTCTTCAAATTTAGTAAGTACTTTATATAAGGTGTAATCCAAGATGGATCACGATCGCTCATTATGACCTTACGCTTTGGAAAGCAAGAATCGAATATTGATTTAATTGTGAAATCCAACAATTCAGCAGCAACGTGAGGATCATTTATGCATGATATAGAAGATAAGTTTAAATTGTTCATTTCATAACAAAATCTTCTTTTGAACGTGAAGGAGGTGTCATAGAAATATGCGATGGATTTTATTGATGGTAATTGTTTTTTACCTTTTAAAAGTAGTCCAAGATGATCCGTTTTTGCTGTTAATTCAATTGCTGTTATGTCCAGCTGTTCTAGTTTGCAATTTGTCAATAATATATCTAGTTTAGCATTCAGTCTTGTAGGTGGTGAATCAACAATTGAAAGATCTGTGTCTGATATAATCCTTGAAAAGTTCAAATGATTGTAATCTCCTCCAATAATGAATTTAGGATCTTTATAATCCAGAGTAATATTATTATATGTTGATGTTATATAATGAATTACTTGATCATTTTTATTAGATTTTGGTGGAAAATACGTTAAGTTAATTACATAGGTGTCTTTAGATTTAGGGTGATTGCAATATAGCCATAAACTTTCTAGATCACATCTCTTGTCTATGATGTGCGCATTTATACAATTTCGAACGTATATTAAAACGCCACCACCTCGATGTAATTGATTGCAATTTCTTTTTCTACAACAACATATTTCCCGATCACAGCGAAATAATTTATCGCCTTCTATGGCAATAAAATGATCCGGGATTTTCGATGATAGGAATGTTTCGCTTACAAGGCAGATATCAATGTTTAATTTATATAGGTCTAGACTTAATAATTCACATGATTTTCTATTGGACGTATTCTTCTTCTTTAAAGAGCAGATATTTACTAATAATACATTTGGTAAAATGATATCTGAATCTAGTCATATTTGTGGAGGAGATGAACCCCAATCAATCCTATTACAAAGATTTTCCTTTTGATTCAAATAAATAGGGCAAGAATTGCAGAAAGCATTATGTGATGATGCAGCATTTTTGTAAATTGTATTTGTTGAATTTATACAATTGATGCACTGATGGTTTGAGCTTTCTTCCTTTTTCCTACAACTAATTATAGGATGGTTTTCACTACAAAAAGCACAAGAAGGTTGTGTGGATTTACATTGTTTCTTAGTGTGATTGAATTTACAGCAATTTGTACATTGTCTAGGTTTAATAATGTCTTTTACTTGACATACTTTGTATCCATATTGAAGATGTCCATGTTTTATAATTTGCTCACGAACAGAAGCAGACGCTAAAAAAACAACATTGTAGTCTCCACTTTTCAGTTGATACGAATATAAAAAGGATATATCTTCTTCTTTATCAATATGATTTTGCAACCAACTATTGTTCTTCACTAATTCCTTAAGAAAAGTTGTTTTATTAGGTTTCCCTAAAATTGCTGGTGTATAAGATAGTTGAATACTTGGTTTTAATTGTTCTGAGACATGACTTTTATATCCGATGCTCTTTATTTCTTCAATTACAGTATCAATGTCACCTTGTTTAGAGAAGTTAAGGACAATAGAACCATTCTTTGTTCCGTAACTGTTTATTAGTCCAGGCGAGTTTTCATTCAGTTTCTTAGAGAGAACATTCTCAAATTGTTTCGTACTTTCACGAGTAACAGGGTTGTCCTGCACTTTGACAATTAATTTTCTAGAAGTTTGCCTCTTATGCAATACCTTATTGCCTTTTAGAGCATTTGCGTAAGAATTTTGGGGAGTTGGGACATGAGTTACATGGGGAACTTGATGTTGTAATTTGTCAGCAAGAGTTCGAATAATTTCATTTTTAACATTCGAAATGTTCTCCAGAATATCGTTTTGGACCTTACTGGTGATTTGTCGCTTGCTTGCGAAGACATCTTTAACCAATTTTGAGATATTATCTAGGGGATCAATAATACTTTCTATTGAAAGATTTGGGGACGACATTTATCTAATAATTAGATAATATACAGTTATAATTACTTATCTTTGATTGATTTCTTTGATAGTCGTTAGAGAATTTTCCTACGTAAGAATAAGGTGATGTGCAAAATGATTCGAATTGTTTAACTTAAGCTCTCGGAGCACTAATCAAAACCAACCGTCAGCGACGCAAACAAATTGCAAGTTGAAGTAATCCAGATGAACAAATAATGTATTAAACGTGCATATAATAATTAAATTGCTTAACATAAAATTTGTGTTACAAATTTTCCAACCATTCAATTTTCCCACGCGAGAGAGAGAGAGAGAGAGAGAGAGAGAGAGAGACGCAGCAAAGAACAACAGTCTTGAAGAGAACGAGATGAGAAGCTGAACAGCGGAGAGATTTTGTCGTTCCATGAAGTTGATGACATCTTCTGTGAGAGAATAGTTTCAAAGAATCAGAAGGACTGGAATGGCGTTTGAAAGATTTCAATTTATTCATAGAGTGTGCAGTAAGGGACGAGAAATACAAATGAAAAAATTACTTGAAGGAAGGTGTACAAGTCATCGGCAAGGAAAGAGTCGTTAAAAATGAGGAATGAAGAAGAGAAAGCAGCATTTAGAGATATAAAGTAACTATTAGATCGAGCATATTGAGGAACAGCTGGACGAGCAGATGGAGAAATAGAATTGACAGACAGGTTGAAACAAGCAAATGAGGTATCAGAGAGTTTCATCGGAACAGCGACCACAGAGGTGTCAAAAATGTGATCAGGATGAGAGCACAAAACCGAGCCAAGGATGGAGGAGCAGGAAGGTTGAAGTCACCACAGATGAGGAGATGAGGAGGAGTGGGAAATCCAAGTTCCCAAGAGATGGCGATAGACTGATCATGAAAGTACTCAAGCAATGATGACAAATCAGCAAAAGGAATACGAAAAGAACTGTTGGAGGGAGGGTTGTGAACACAGAACAGAGAAATAATGTGATCACTGAGAACAACAGCGCAATCACAACAAAATCCAAAGGAAAAGGCATCGAAGGAGAGGAGGCGGATGGCAAGGTTAGGGTAATGTGAGGCAATGAGAACACCACCATGCCGACCATTAGAGAGATCTATATGGGAGAGAACTTTAAGTGTCGATTTCAAAAAAACAACACTGTCAGCAACAGAAAGATCAAGCCAGGTTTCAGTAATGAAAATGAAGTCACAGAGCGGCTGCATGAAGAACTTGTAAAAACTGAGATGACGGTTTAATGAGACAAGACTGTGAGCATTTGCGAGCAAAATAGAGAAACCAGAGTTGCAATGAGAAGTAAGTTTCAAGCTAGGGGGTGCAGATAGGCAATCACGAGGAGCATCATGACGGCAGTGATGAAGGCCAAATGATTTGCGCTCAACATCAGAGAGGCTATAGTATCGGATCAAGAGACAATCATGGCACACTTCACGAATCCATGAGAACACGATGAGAATCTTGATTTCAGACAATATGGAAGGATGAGAATAGAGAATCAGTACATTGTGGGAGGGGAAGGACATCATCGAATTGAAATGAGGAGGAACGGAGGTGATCAGCAACATCAGCAGCAGAAACAGAGTTAGTGAAACGGAGAATAAAAATGTAAGCTTTGCAGGGAGGAGGAGGAAGTAATCGGGCAGCATGGGGTTGACAGGAAGAACTAGTACCAAGGATGTGACGAGGGCGATGATGCTGATGAATAGGCAGTGGAACAGACTGTTCAGGGGCAGATGGCAGCACAGGAGAGGAATCAACAGCAGATGAAGAAGGTGGGATAGTATGATTGGGAAGATAAGGAGTGAGGCGGAAGCACTGAAAGAGCTTAACGAGGGAGTTCAACAATTATTACAAGACAAGCTTAGAAGGGCTGACGCTGGTGGACTAGTGCGAACTGGACAGGGAGGAGACAGCTTGGCGAAGCATAGAAATAATGACTTCCTTCTTCAATGCACCAACCAAAGAAGCAAATTGGGCATTGGTAAAAGTCTGAAGATCTGTGAGAGACAGCAGCAGGCATGAATAAAATCTAATAAACTGTATAATAAACAGGCAAATATATCTTTTAGAGATCAATATCATACTTAAACAAACGGATTTCATTCCTATTAATACTCACGAAATCCATTGTTCATTCCCGTGAAATTCAATTCAATATTTGCGACATCCTATTTCATATTCATTAATTTAATTTCGGCATGCAAAGCGACGTATCTCAGAGAAGCATAGTTTTGAGAAAAACGACTTTAAGGTTTTGAACTATAAATTCTTAATAAATTTTGAACAACCGCACTTTAGTGTATTGTGCAGCTCAAAATAAACATTGTTTGAATGACTATGTTTTGTGTGCTTGTCATTGGAGTGTATGAAAGGGAATTTTGGTGAAGATTTTATTTCCATCCTCCCATGTCATCAAAAGTTAATATCAATATGATATCGTCGCAAGCAATACGCTATTACATTGAATATATATATATACAGATACGTGCGCTTTGTAATTCTAGTTTCATTTATACGTGCGCTTTGTAAAATCATTCCATTTATACTTGCAGTTTGTAAATAGTGCGCTTTGGACAGTAAAAAAAATATATATTTTTTGAAATTTGAATTTTTATTTTTTTCAATAAAAAGTTATAAAATATTAACTTCCTTGAAGTATTTGTCGATTTTAAGCACGAGTGACTATATTTTGAAGTATGAAAATGTCATCATAATTAGTTTTTTTTGTTCGAAATGTCATGACTAAAAATCATAAACGGAAATATAGTAGGCCATATCTGACACTACTTTAAAAATTTATCTATATGTAATATTTAATTTGAAATCTAATGCACTAGGTGCGAAGTCCATACGATCAATATTCGCAGAGATATTAACGATTGTTTTCTAAAATTTTAATTACAAAAGGTTGGGTTAACTGATAAAAAATCATTAACGGAAATATAGTAGGCCATGTCTGACACTGCTTTAAAGAACTTATCTAGATGTAATTTTTAATTTGCAATCGAATGCACTAGGTGCGAAGTTTATACGATCAATATTCGCTGAGATTTTATCGATTATTCCCTAATTTATATATATATATATATACTAAAGAAAAATTCAACATAAAAATATAGTAGGCCATGGCTCAGACTACTTTAAAGAACTTATCTAGATGTAATTCTTAATTTGCAATCGAATGCACTAGGTGCGAAGTTTATACGATCAATATTCGCTGAGATTTTACCGATTATTCCCTAATTTATATATATATATATATACTAAAGAAAAATTCAACATAAAAATATAGTAGGCCATGGCTCAGACTACTTTAAAGAACTTATCTAGATGTAATTCTTAATTTGCAATCGAATGCACTAGGTGCGAAGTTTATACGATCAATATTCGCTGAGATTTTACCGATTATTCCCTAATTTATATATATATATATATACTAAAGAAAAATTCAACATAAAAATATAGTAGGCCATGGCTCAGACTACTTTAAAGAACTTATCTAGATGTAATTTTTAATTTGCAATCGAATGCACTAGGTGCGAAGTTTATACGATCAATATTCGCTGAGATTTTATCAATTATTCCCTAATGTATATATATAGTAAGTTACTAAAGGAAAATTCAAAATAAAAACATAGTAGGCCATGTCTCAGACTACTTTAAAGAACTTATCTAGATGTAATTTTTAATTTGCAATCGAATTCACTAGGTGCGAAGTTTATACGATCAATATTCGCTGAGATTTTACCGATTATTCCCTAATTTATATATATATATATATACTAAAGAAAAATTCAACATAAAAATATAGTAGGCCATGGCTCAGACTACTTTAAAGAACTTATCTAGATGTAATTCTTAATTTGCAATCGAATGCACTAGGTGCGAAGTTTATACGATCAATATTCGCTGAGATTTTACCGATTATTCCCTAATTTATATATATATATATATACTAAAGAAAAATTCAACATAAAAATATAGTAGGCCATGGCTCAGACTACTTTAAAGAACTTATCTAGATGTAATTTTTAATTTGCAATCGAATGCACTAGGTGCAAAGACGATACGATCAATATTCGCAGCAGAGGCGTTTCTCTTTATGTGCGAGGTGTGCGCCGCACACCTTCTAACCAGCATTTTTATGATTTTAGAGCGTTTTTTCCTATCTCTTATTTGGGAACTGGGTAAATTTAATACCGCATTAAACTGATTTTTACACTATATTTTTATAAATTTGTAATTTGTGATTACAAACTCAATCGAATTTTAAATTACAGGTAGCACCTCTAATTGAGTTGCCATTTTTATAACGCACTACGTTCAGCACTTTCTTATAAAACCTGTGTCTAAATTACAATTTTGGTAAAATTGAAGAATTTCGATTGTTTTGATCCATAAACTATACATCAGTTTAATTGGCTAGTACATGGATCATCTTGTTAGAAATCATATCACTGATAAATTAAATATCCTACTTAGGCCTACTTTAATCGTGAATGTCGCAATAACTAGGTATTGCGACATCCAAACTTCAATAGACATTAAAATAGCAAGGTGTGCGTTCATATTAACGCACACTACGAAATTAAGCGTAATCATTGAAATTGCATCGTACAGTTGCAACCGAACGTTATTGATTGGTTCACGAAATGGAGATAGATCATTTCGAGGCGTGCGCTAATGATCACCGCACCTCGAATGAGAAATCAAACGGATCACGACTCTCATTCAATCCCCGCCAAGCAAACGTCAATAAAAATAGAGAAACTTTTTCAAGTTCTACGTTGGCTGTGGTTTTGAGCTGAAACAAATGTTGGGAGTGGGCTTTATTCTAACTTATACTATTTTAGTGGCTGAAGAAGTTATTAGCATTAAACCAGACAAGCCCACACTGTGTCATGTGCACAAGTCACAGCCCTATAGTTGAACGTGTTTATGACAGAGATGGAACCGGCCGAGGCTGGTTGGGCAGGGGCGGCAATTTACCGGCCTGCAGCCGCTTTTAAATTTCATGAAAGGCCGGTAAAATTACCGGCCAAAATTATAAAAAATATTCTTGTTTTATATTATAAACAGGGAATACTTTGTTTAGTTTTTGAGGAATTTTTAAGAAGATCAAAAGTTCGAAAAAAATTATAATATGAACAATTTTCAGTATTGCAATTTGAATAATAATTACATTTACATTCTGGAATCTCTCCTAAATTTTGCTATAAACGGAGTTGTTCTGCTTTTTGATAAGGTAATTTTACGTCAGTTTTTTATGGAACTTACTAATATTAATACTGAAAATATAATGTATAAGATTTACGCTTGAAATTTGAGAGACATCATTCAATTAAAGCATCTGGAACCCTTGTATTTTAGTATTATTGGAAGAGGACGCTAAAAAATAAATTTGAAGGATGCAGAAGATATTCAGATACAAATATCAATTGACACATTTTACTAAACGAACAATTATATTTAGTTTTAGCGAAATATTACTTAAATTTTATGTGTATACTTATAAGTTATTCAATGTTAAGCGGGGTCAAATGCTTATATATATTTTAACTACCATGCAAAGTAAACTAACTAAATAAAAACTAAAACGTTCACAATTTTTCATTCACTGAAAGTGAAAACAGCAGATTAAAGTTATAGAAAATATCAAAATTCTGCTTTGCTAGAAATATAGTTATAATAGATTGAAATTTGCGTTATGCAATATCAGCTCTATGGATCGCCATGTGTAAAGACAGCTTATGTTTATATATATATATATATATATATATATATATATACACACAATGTACTTGCATAGATTAAATATACAATGCAAACATAATTTGCCGGCCAAAACCGGCTGTCCGGTATTAGCTGTTGCCGGCCAACTACCGGCCCCGGCGTTAAAATTTCCGGTTCCAACTCTGGTTTATGAGCCTGCAAATGGAGCTCATTAATGCTATACAAAAGATGTGGAATATGAGCATTAGCTTACGAATGTTTATGGCTAACAAGAAACAGTTTCTTAGTCCGCCTTAATATGGCTTATGACTATGGCTGCATACGGTTAGGTGGGTTCCAGAGATAGAATCGGATCGCATCGAATCTTCATTTTTAGAAACTTCGGATCCAAAAATTTTTTAAAGTTGTGTATTTGTACATTTTATAAATTACGCACATTTTTACATTGAATCCTAATTTAATAATCTCAATTTAAGTGAAATTTTGTAATTAAATGTTATTGTTCATACAACAGGTTCCGCGATATTTTTTCCAATAACTTATAAAATTGGTGACCAATACTTCAAATCTGAAAATGCTATTCATGTTAGACATCACATAATGATAAAATAGTAAAGCAACCAAACATTTGTACAAACTTGCAAATGGAAGAGCAGAATTCTGAAAAGGATTCTCAATAATATGCATGTCAAAGAAAAAGCACAGAACACAGAGAAGCAAGTGGACTACCAGTTTTTGCAAACAC